>CM071946.1:25463163-25770663 GCA_036784905.1 Acrossocheilus fasciatus | reverse complement strand
GCAGGAAATGTACAATTGTTTCCACATGTTGATACTTTGGAAAACTATGTGTTCACTGACAACATGTGACATGAAATTAAAACATTATCTGTGTTATCCCTGTATGAATCAGATAATTCTTATACATTTTCACTGGAATTTGGTGAAAATCCAAATACTTGCACTTTTATTACTACACAATAAAAAATTAAGCTTGGGCTTTTATATTTCTGTCCTGAATTTACAACTACTAAGTAGACAAGAAGTCCACTTGATGGCACTGTTGAAATGAAAATGAAACAGTAATGGTTATGAGAAGAAACAGGTCGAGAATCATAACAGACGTGAAATTTCAACATATTCTTACCATTAGAAAGCATGCGATTCTTTCTCTTTATATTTGTTTTGTTTGTATTTCTAAAAATCCATTCTGAATTCACAGTTCCGAGAAATTCTAAAGCCATTTTGACTTAACTTGGGAAAAAAGCAAAGCTTGTGCCTTTGACGAATATTACAGCTAAAACACAGTTACACGTAATGCATTGATTGTGTTCTGTGGTATTAACTGTGACTGCACTGAGGTATCCGCTAGATCCAAGGTTTGTTGTGGTCAAAATCCCATGTGCTCTGGCAGCAGCCTCAGCCAGTCAATCCATGAGCACATACTCATTGAGGTGTGGACTGTGAGAAGTGAAATATTTCATGACAGGGCTTTCATCCAGACCTCTGATGACTCTTTGTTGTTATTTCTGAGTTGTCCCAGTGGACCACTCTTACCTTGCAGTCTGCTGGCTGCATCTCATAAACACACACATACATACACTCCCTGCTCGCTTCAGATGTCTTGCATGCCATGTTCTCTGTCATGTCACGCACCTTTATACTCTTTCATTCTGTTTGAAAAAAAAACTAAAAAAACACAAACAACAGCAACATGCATATAAGGATGTTGTGTCCTTAATTTTATGTTTGTTTAAAAGATACACTTTTCTCATTAGTAAATTAAGGAATATTTTGACCTCTAGTCCAGACAGTCATTTATTAAATATTATGTTTATTATTATTATAATTTTAAAAATTATTTATTAATAGTTAATTTTAATATAATAGTTAGGTCCTCTATTTTATCTTGTATTTATTCTTCTTTAATAGTGTGAACCTTGGAAAAAAAAAAAAAAAAACAGCAACATGTATTTGTCTTTAATTATATGTTATTTTTAAATTAAGGATTTTTTTCCACTTCAGAATCAGTAATTTATTAAATATTATTATATATCTATATCTATATCTATCTATCTATCTCTCTCTCTCTCTATATATATATATATATTGCACATTTTTGAATAATAGTGAGGTCCTTTATTTTATCTCGGATTTATTGTTCAATATCGTAACCCACACACTGTGAAATAATAAAATAAAATTAAAAAAGGACTAAACACTGAAAGCAATATAAAGTATTCCCATAAAAAGAGATGAGAGAAAAAAAAGAAACATGCACTTATTATTATTATTATTATTTACAAGAACTATGCAGAAAAGTGCTTGAGTTAGGCTGATAATGCTCTGAGAAGTGGAGAAACGTCTGACACGTGCAGTATTGTGCCTCAAAGGAACTAGTGGTTAGTGTGGTTAGCTCATAAACATGTTTTTGCTCAGCTGCTTTTGTCATGTACACTGCAAAATGTCAATGATGACCAAACCTGATAACTGACTAAAAGCAGGTTTGGAAACTGACCAGTACTGTTACACTGATGATATTAATGAACATTTAGGGCCCTATCGTACGCCCAGCGCAATGCGACGCCAGGTGCAACGCAAGTGTTTTTTGCTATTTTAGCCCGACGCAGTTATCATTTTCACGTCCTGCGTCACGTTGATTAAATAGCAAATGGGCGTCCTGGTCTGAAAATGACCATTGGCGCTATTTTGAGGCAACTGAAATAGACTGCGCCAATGACCAACTAAAACCTGGTCTAAAGTCAATGGCACAATATTTTGTTATTTAAAGAGCGCATAATATGAGCCTATAGGCGGGTCCACAACGTGCGCACACTCTGCTTACACACACAGGGACTCAGCAACACACAAACATGTCAAATATTGTAATTGAAATGATTACAATGTAAAAGATTATTATTGTGTATTATTGTCAGAGGGCTTTGGTGGAATCCGGCTTGTGCCGTAGATGGTCTGCTTGCGTGCTTTAACCTCACGCACAAGCAGATCCGTTTCCTCTCTGGAGAAGCGTTCAGTCTTTGCTCTTGCAAATTCCACAATGTAAATAGCGAATCCACCATGTGCAAGTGCAACTGGCTCTTAAAGGGAACAGGAGATGTTCCATGCACTTAGATTGTTAAAATAGGGCCCTTTAATCTGAATATCCACAGAATTCTGCAGGTTTGCTAATGCAGATGCACTTAGAATGTATTGTAAATCTCAAGTCGTGATTAGTTCTATTCAAAGCAACGGTAGATCAGAGAGCGTGACATCTCACTGTTAACATTGACCCTTTAGTTGACCTTTACCGTGCCTTTGACTCAAACAAACTGCCACTTATCATCACTAGCAGTCATATTGACTTTCAAAAGCTGTTTGTTTGATTGTATGTAAGTCAAGTCAAAGCAAACAAAACAACTGTCGCTTTTCTTTTCCACCGTTTGTTGCAGTGGCTTATTGGCCCTGACATGTTCCAGTGCCTCTGTTCAAGACCAGTGTTTGACGACGGTCACACATCACAGAGCTCCACTTTTGAAGCGCAAATAGGTGACCCTCCACCTCAGTCCCACGTCTCCCTCTTCTTCTCTCTAGCAACAATAACAATCAATTCTTCAACATCAGAAGGTTCTGAAGAACAACTTATAAATCATATGCATCCCCTGCTGGTCTCTTGGCGGCCAAGTTGACTTTACTGAAGCGTTTCTTTGATCCTGCACTGCTTTGATTCACTTTTCTCTCACCCTTTTAGCTAAACATATCATTGGAATTTCGCTCTTTGTTCCTGACAGGTCTCGTCTTAGCTCGGTTTCTCTGCAGACACGCAGCCCTTCCCAGAGGGGGAGAACTGCTCCGCAACCCAGACAGAATCGAGTGCTGCTCAAAGATTTATCCTCATCTTTTGAATCGACGCACTCTTTTCCCCTTCACTCCCTACTTTGACATCTCCGTCCTCACTGTGGCACAATTGAAATGACAAGGTTGGTGTGGTCAGTGTCATTCAACGTTTCGTAAATGCTGAGCACTAGTCTCATTAATCTCTATTACAAGTAGAGATCTTGAAGGAACAGTGGGATGCAGTGCATCTCTGAAACTATGGTCCTGTGTACATTCATGGTCTGTTAAGACAGTATTTGTGATCTCAGAGACTTCAAGAATGAATACATGTACAATATGTACACTGTAAAAAATTTCAGACCTCCCCAATTCAAAATCTTCTAGTGACTGATTACATCTAAATTTTTCCATTGGCCCAATTGAATTTCTGCAAATTTAATTTTTTCAGTTGTGGCAACAGTCTGTTAACATTGGCTCAATGAGAAATAATATGTTGTGCCAATTGGAAAAACATTATATCTACCAAACCATGTTATTGGCCCAATTAAATATTTTAAATAGTAGCAGCATACATTTTTTTGTTTTACCTAATCTAAAAATGTATATTGGCAAATTTATTTTGCTAAAGCAACCTTACTGAATTGTTTATTCTCCGTTATCCCAAAAGAAAATGATTTATAAAAAATTTTAAAAATTAAAAAAAAACATTAAATGATTTTACACTGAACACGGACACATTTTAATACATTTTTAATAAAATCTACAACAATATTGTAAAAATACCTTACAATGATAAATACATTGAAATTTTCTACACAGTAAACCTTACAAAATCATGCATTTTAATTCTCATAAGATACACAAAGCTGGTGAACTGCACTTTAAACATTAATACATTCACAAACATGCAAAAATATCAAAAACACCATAAAATGTAATCATTTATCTGAGGTTACAGTGTTTAGTGTAATGTCACCTGAATATCACCATTCTCACAAAAGGTACTCTGTTACAGTTTAAATGACCTTTAAACTATGTTGTTGTTTTTTTTTCTGGGGGGGGGGGGGGGGGCTAACAGTTAATAACGTAAATGTCTCTGAGGTTTAAAATTGAGGTCATTTTTGTTGACTCTGACATGTAATGTTGTTTTTGCCTGACATTTATCAAGTCGTATAACCAAATTTTGTTCATTTTAGGCTTTTCTGCTGTATTTTGTGGCTGAGGCCGCCATTTTTTCCCCTGAGGGGAAAATAAATTTCCAGCCGATATAGCACTAATTTTGAATAACATAATTCTGAATTTGCTTTCTGACATAAGTTAAGTTCTGAAATATGGGCTTTCAGGCTGTGTTACCACCAAATTTATTATGGCTGTCGACGATTAAACTTAAAAATGGGTGATGTTGATTGCGGCACTACATAATCTGCTTATGTTGCTAAGCCTTAAGAGTTTTGAATTTCGCTCTCTGAATTCTGCATTTTCATCCTAAACAACAATGCAGCATGCAAGTAGTGATGCACGATCATGATTTTTCATGGCCGATTCCGATACCGATTTTTTACAAGCAAACCGGCCGATTCCCATTACGATTTTTTTTTTTTTTTTTTTTTTAAATCAAGCAACAAACAAGAAAGCATGAAAGTGTACATAAACAAGATGTTTATTTGGTATTTAACAGGCCAAACTGGGTTTTGGCTATTGAAAATAACTGTAACCATCTGAAATTAACAGCAGTAACTGCACAGTAGGTAAGCTACATTCAATACAAACATAGGTACTGACAAAAGCATTTAGCTTTTGTTTTTAAATTGGGTTGAATCTATAAACTGGCCTTAAATGAAAACATTAACTGTAACCATGTAATTTTAAAGGCAATAACTGCATAGTTCCACAATCTATTGTCATACAGCACGACCAAAACACATTCAACACTTCAAACAAATATGTTACTTAATCAGCATTCAGCATTTGTTTTCATTTTTAAATTTGGTGTAAAGAAAAAAAGGTCTTTAACAGTGAAACTAAATAAAACCAAAGTTGGCTATATGAATATATTATTCCAAAATGTTAAATCAAATAATGTTTAGTACAAGGAGTAACACAAAGATTCTACAGCAGGTGCTTTTTAAATCAAATTAAGTTAATGTAATTTTAAGGTAAAATAAAAAATAAGCCTAATCATCCTATATCTTACAGAACTGATGTTTACTTCTGGCTTTTCAAAAGTGCATGCGAGTTCTTCTTTACAAAAACAAGCATTTCAGCTTTGTCACAAGTTAGTCTGTTTGGTTTCTCATCCAACACGTGAGAAGCGGAGCTGAACAAACGTTCACTGTCTATGCTTGTGCAGGGCGCGGACAGGTACGCTCCCGCAACTTCAAGCGGCTCTTATTTATCCGCGATTAACTTGTCCTTTGCAGACATTGCAGATTGCAATCTTCACGTCCTGCGCACAGATTTCGAAGTACTTCCACACAAATGACATGTTCGGGAATGATTAGGCCTACAAATGTAGTCTGTGCACGCGGGCGCACTTCCGGAAAAATCGGCCGGAAAAAAGACAAAAAAACGTCCGGTTCCGATTTATGGCCGGTCAACCGGTGCATCCCTACATGCAAGTTAGAGATTCATTTTACAGTGTGCACTGCTTCAATGATTATAACTAGAGGTTTTACCAAGGTGCATAAAACCTAACATAGAAATTATTTGTGGTATTAATTAATGTGACATTGTGAAATTTTGTGATATAATAAATGCCGTTGATTGAGGTTAACTTTTTTTTTAACCTAGAATATTTTTAACTGGTTTCTCATAATCATTAATAATAACACATATGTAAATGTCTTAATATACAAATATATAAAACACCCAAACCAGTAAAAATAAATAAATAAATAAAATAAAAACCAACCATATAGGAAGTATGTGATTGTCACGAGCTGTCGTCGAGGCCAGGGAAATGCGGAGACGTGGAACAACAGATTTTATTAACGAAAACTACCATAGAGGTACACAAAATGACAATCATGAAAAACTAAGACGGAACACTGAGTTGAGGGAACACAGGACTTAAGAATACTAGGAGACTAATTAACTATGGTCACAAGAGGAGGGGAAACACAAGACACTGAGACACAGTCTGACATTACCCGCCCCTCCCAATAGGCGCGTCCCGCGCCGTACAACATCCAACGGGGAGGGGGGGTGCTCTGGAGGCCTCCAGGGCGGACCAGGGGACTCAGGAGGCCATGGCGGGTCTGCCTCCGAGACCTTGGCCTCTGTCCTCGCCTAGGCCTCTCTGGCAGGAACCTTACTACACACCCCCCCCCTCTGGAAGCGCGGACTCTTGGATGCTCTCTGGAAGCGCGGAGATAGGGAGGCGCCTTCGTGGCGCAGGCACTGGGGGGCGCTCTGGAACTGCAGACTCTTGGATGCACTCTGGAAGCGCGGAGATAGGGAGGCGCCTTCGTGGCGCAGGCACTGGGGCGCTCTGGAAGCGCGGACTCTTAGGGGCGCTCTGAAAGCGCGGAGCTGGACGGGACCAGCGGAGACGCAGGAGGGCTGGACGGGACCAGCGGAGACACTTGGGAACACTTGCGAGGGGCAGGCACTGGCGGGCACTTACGAGGGGCAGGCACTGGCGGGCTTGCAATGTTCTCTGCCGGATATATTCACTGATCAATGTTTATATGTAAATAAAAGCTGAATATAAATCTGTTTACCATGTAATGTGATCATGTCTCTTCAGAAGACTTATATTTAACCCCTCGATTCATATGGATTTATTTTACAGTCTCTTTATGAATGTTTTGAAGCATCAGAGTTTTGGGGAAGTAAACTTTCAATAGAGCAACAGAAATCGCTCAGATAAAAAAAAAAAAAAAGATCTTCATTTGTGTTCTGAAAATTAATTAATTTCTTATGTGTTTGGAGTGACATGATGAAAGAATTTTCATTTTTGGGTGAATTAAGCTTTTAACTGTTAACTGTCAATTTTTATGTTATGTAAAATTAGTTACATAAGACCAGTTGTTGAGATGGTATGACCCTGTTGGCTTATCAAAATGTTAATGTTGATGTTCAACATTTTACAAAAAGCTGAAAAGTATAAAAAATGTGTCAGAAAATGATAATAAAGTATTATATTGAACCTGTACAACATTTTAATGTACGATTTTTCAAATTGCACACTTTCATGTTTTGCAAGTTTGTAGATTAATAAAGAGTGGAATGTTCATGCAGAAAACTGACATTTACCTAACTGAAATACTGATGTTGCTTTTATCAATATAGTAAATAATTATTTATAATTATACTGTCCAGGTGAGATGCCTAAAAAAAAACCTAATCAAAACACTCATATACACTATGTGGGGCCAGTCCAGTACCCATACTGGGCCCTAGTATATCCCACATGTGCTTCATAAATGGGACCAATATGGGTCTTGTATGGGTGGCTACATTTGGGCCCCACATTAGCCCCAGTCAGGCCCCATATGAGATTCATATGGGCTGATTCAGATGGGGCCCACATGGAACCCATGGACAAACTCATGCAGGGCCCATATTTACAGCCCATGATAGAATGTTGGCTGGCCTGGGATAAATGTATTGTTGGATTGAGATATATATATATATATATATATATATATATATATATATATATATATATACACACACCGGTAGGGGTGGGCGATATGACCAAAATCTTATATCACGATATGACTAACTTTATATCACGATAACGATATATCACGATATAGTAATTTTTTTCTTTTAAAAAAGTTATGATATTAAAATCTTTGATACCATAGAATTTTCATAATCCTTGTCACCAATGTCAATATCAAACTAATACAAGCCTAAAAATAGACAAAAAAAACTAAACAAAAAAAAAAACCTCAAGCTCACTGAAAATAAATAAACAGTCAGTGATGAAATAAGTATAAGAAACTAATTGCAAGCAATAGGACAAAAAACTACAATAAATTGGAAACGCTACATACAGTGTGTAAATTAATTAAGTCTTCACTGTGTTAATTATATCTATCTATCTATGATAGATATAATTAACACGTGTATTATGTATAGATTCTATACATGTATATATAAATATAATTTTTTTATTATTATTTCTTCTTATTAAAGTTACAAAAGTGATTTAGTCAAGAGCAGTGAGAGATTTTCTAGCAATGTGCTATGATTAATATGAATGGCAGACAGAACGAATATTGGACAGCTTCCCCTTTAAGACCGAAGTCCGGATCCAATAATGTTACATATGCGTTTTCTCTATCAGCTGTTTTCTCTCTCATAAGACCTAAATCGCTGTCTTTATGAGGATACTTGCCAAGACAGGGATTCTGACGCATATAAGTGTGTTTATCGAATCATTCAAAGCCAATAAAGCGGCAAAAAAAAAGAAAAGAAAAAGCGCGGTCCTCTCACACAGAAACAGAGACGGCGAACGCATATAGCTCTGTTGTTTGTGTTTCAATGGCTTAGGGTGAATCCCATTTCTCTGTCTTACCCCTTCCCCTTCCCCTTCCCCTTCATCTTACCCCTAGCCCTTGTCCCTCGAAACCGAGTGGTAAGCGCTAGGGGTAAAAACATACCCCTATGAAATGAGACACCACTTGGTTACGTTTACGTCATCATACACCGTCGCTAGCTGGCTGCTGCGTCACCAGAGCCGACAAGTGTTGATCACAAACTTTGGATCGTTTTACAAACTTGTTAAAACTGTAGATACGCATGGAATCCATTCAAGGCTAGTCTGCGGGACTGTTGTGCAAATCAGCAATGTAACGTTAGCGTAGCAAACTAGCGATTTTTTTTAAAACGTTTCAATTACGAACATGGTTGCAAATATATATGTACAGGACTGTCTAGAGCACAAAACAAGACTGTCGTAATTTTTAAATAAATTATTTAAGCCGAAAATACTTGATTGTTGCCGGTTGCGCAGTGTGTTTTGGGTACCCCTTGGTTTCAAGTAAGCTCGCGAAAATGCTTGGTTTTAAGGGGTACCCCTTCCCCTTAGCCCTACCCCTCGATCAAAACGAGAATTGGGATAGCCCTTACTCTCACGTGAACGCGCAAAACTAAGGGGAAGGGGTAAGACAGAGAAATGGGATTCACCCTTAAAATCGGTTGTCTTAAAACTGAAGTGCTTAAAAACGCGTGCCCATGCTACAGATGTAGTCCCTCGTTTAGGAACGAGCTCCTCGTTTTCTTCTGGTTCTGTCACCCCTTCACGCCCCGTGGTGGTGTGTAAAGATCTCAGTCATCCAAATGACTAAAAAGTATTAGCGTAAATAATGTATTTTGCGACACCACGAAATAAACGATAGAACATAATATGAAACGAGACTTTTTATTTCGTCCATCCGATATACATCGTCATATCGCACAGCCCTATGTACCGGTATATCTTCTGATTTAAGACAGAACTTAGACAAGGGTCAGATGCACTATTCCCTAAACCAATACTTATTTGGAGACCAAATATAAAGACTAAAGACTTCATATAACAGATCAGTGTTATGACATATGTCAGATACCTCAACTGAATTTAAAATCATTGCAACAAATTCTCAGTTGGTATGATGGCAATAATAAGTAACAATTCCAATCAAATCAAAATCAACTGCAAAAACAGATGTAAATGATGCAAGATATGTTCACAATAAATGTTCTGATAGCATCGCTGTTTGGACATTTATTGGGAGTTTTATTTATTTATTTTAAGTATCAGTTAAGGGAATAGTGCATCTAACCCGTATCTAAATAGTTCTGTCTTAAATCAAAAGATACACACACACACACACACACACACACACACACACACACACACACACACACACACACACAGATATATATATATATATATATATATCCAAGTATAATACATATATGACCACAAGAACTTTAAGAATCATATGCTTTTTTGTTTAGATAAATCGTTCAGAGAGGTTTGACCAAACTGTTAATTTCAAATCATCCAAGCACCCGATTGATTTCTAATATTTGATTATTATGACTTAGTATTAAATTGTAACGAATTTACAGATCCATCTTTGAAATCTGATTGGTTGATAACTTTTGACAACATTTAATTCAGGTGCGAAAATAATTAATATCTAGCGCATGAACACAGAGAGATTTGCAAGTGCACAGGGCATAGTTTGAGTGCGCACACGCACACTTTGAGTGAGAGGAGCAGGGGCGTGTTTAGTGTTTTGGAGGCCCTCAGCAAGTGTTCCCGGAGGGAACAAATGATGTAAAAATCAAAACAAATGATGTAAAAAGATGTTGAAAATTTCAAGTTGTTTTATTACTGCAGTTTACAAATGCCTCCAAGCAAACAGAAAAAGGCACATAAAGCACATTTTTTAAATAAAAAGGCCCTTCAAAGAGAGAGAGAGAGAGAGAGAAAGAGAGAGAGAGAGAGAGAGAGAGAGAGAGAGAGAGAGAGAGAGAGAGATTTCCTCAGCATACCATAACACAACATATTTGAACATCATGTGCATAGGAGCACAACAGAATGTAATAGAGAATTCTGGCGTCTCTAGATATTTTTGTTAAAGAAAATGTAAATATTGACTCTCTCAGGGAGCAGGCATGATTTCTCCTAACAGAGAGGGACTTTTTTTATCTGTTTTTTTTTCTACATGATAAAAAATAGTGATACTCCAATCAGGATTTTTAGACATTCATTCAGGTCCTGAGTTTCATTTTTGAAAATGGGTTGAATTTCTCTCTTAGGTGACTCTTGCGGGAGGGAGGATTTTTTTTTTTTTTTTTTGAGTTGTGGAGGGTGGAATTTTTAGACTTTTTTTTTTCTCTCAAAAATATGTAATTACATGTTTGATCGTGCTGTATATTTTTGTTTTAAAATGGGGCAATTGCATGGTGCCTAAACACGCTTCTGCTGGTTGGCTGTTTAATTTGCTAGTGGCTGGCTAGTTAATGTTAACTGATTATAAAGATGTAATTTGCCTTGCTAGGAGTTAATGTTTTGCTTTCTTCCCTACCCATCTTTGAATATTTGCGTTTTAACACGAGTTCAACCATCATTTGGCCATGAGATACTAAGGCAGACCGCGCAGTATCTGCGGTGTCAAACGGGAAAACAAGAACGCAGTAACTTACTGTGGTTTGCCTTGGTATTAGGCAAGGCAAAGCAAGTTTATTTATATAGCACATTTCACACACAGTGGTAATTCAAACTGCTTTACATAAAAGGAAGTCAAATAGTCATTAAAAAATATTAATCACAACAATAAAAACAAGGAATTTAAAAACAAACATTCTCAAGCTTTGTTCAAACTCTTCCACACTAAGTGGAAAAACCTTCCAAAACACCTAACTATTCCACTACTTCACCCCCTACTTACTTTGACCATCATAGACCAAACAAATTGAACTACTTTCAACTGATTAACCAACACACTTGTCTTCCTTTGCCCACATTCCCTTTACCATCACAGCACTTACTTCAGCCTTGTGTTTAAACTTTTTAAGAGTTATTAGCTTGGATTTTGTAGTTACTGCAATTTTGACACTCTTGTTTCTCTGAAACGGAACAAAATTGAACCAGCAGACTTTTTCACAAGACAGATCAGATGTCACAAAGCCCATTTTAGGACTTAACTCAATTTTGACCAGATGTGTAATTGCGCTTTGTCTTTGGACGGCAGTATAGAGTCTGGGAATGTGTCGTCACAGCGGCAATGCATTCTGGGAATTTAGGTCACGGGAGCTACAGCGGAGACTGAGTGGTAGTGTATATTTTCTATATTATATTTAATGTTTATATTATTCTACTTAAGATTGCGTTGCAGTGGTTAAGGCTTACTGTATCATCAATTGTCATATCCCTTTGCACGGCCGGTGTGAAAAACGTGCTTTCTCCGCGATATAATGCCGAAAAAGCAGAGGTTTTACCTGCAGACATTGATGATACGGCGTGACGTCGGATTCCGCCATGTTTTAGGTCACGATCAGGAGCACACAGCGTGAACAAATGCAAATCACCACAGAAAAAGCCGACGGCTTTAGATTCATATTTTTTGAAAAACATCTTACCCTTAGAATAAAACGGACTAATATGTAAATCTCTTTAAATAATAAAAAAAAATCGCTCTGTTGTTTGTCTGAGAGGCTGCAAATATTCATTACTATTCAGTCTCCTTCACTACAGTGGTACTGATATATGCTAACTGCTAAAACACTTACGACAATTAACCATGGTTTTACTATAGTAAATGTGTAGCGACCGTGTTTTTGGTGTATGTATTACCATTCATATAACCACAATCTTAGTAAATACCATGGATAAACTGGTTAGAGTAGCAAAACCATGGCTAATTTTGTAAGGGGAGAATATACAGCTAGATCCCAAACAGTGGATCATTGTTATATCGCCCGGTAAAACTGCTCAGTGTTAAGAGTTAAGCCCTTATAGAGGTAACAGAACTTGAAGCTGCTTTGAAACGATGTGTATTGTGGATGCTATGCAAATAAATACATTGACTTGACTGAACCAAGTTGAATATTCCTTTCTACTAGCCATGCCGAACAATGATGCCAGTGATTAAGTGAACGAACGAAACTTAATCTGTACAAAAAGTGGCCGGGTATTAACGAGCTGCCGCAAATAACATTTCCATATATGATTTCCTTCTATTTGTGGTGTGAGGCAGTGGCGAAGCTACGGGTGGGCCCGGGTGGGCCAAGGCCCACCCACTTTCAGCCGTGGCCCACCCAATGAGAAGTTGGTACTTTTCCAAATGAATTATATTTATTAAATGATAATAATAATAAACGTATAGTTTCCCTATAACTTCATATATTTACTTTAAAATATATTTAACGTGAGTTTTCTTCCTATAGGTGCAGCATACCCTTGTCAAAAATGATGATTCGTCAGTGACGATTCAGTTAGTCCCACCCACATTTATGTTACGACGTAAGATTATAGTAAAATGCGCACGTTTTAAAATAATGTTGAATTTGAAAATAGTGAAACAAACCTCAATCAGTCTTTAAAAATATTGGATATCCCAAATGAAAATTAAGTCTTTGCACTGAATCCAGACCGCCAAATGAAACCAGACCACCGGGTGATGGATTTAGATTGGAAACTTATGAGTGTGTTTAAAGCATCATATTAGCAACGTGTTTAAACCGCTAAATAGATGCGTCCTTTGTAGAAAGAAACACATAAACATTGTGCTAAATACTCTTCTCCACAACAAACTGCAAATCGGTCAGTTTTGATATCGTGGTGGGTCGCCACAAATAAATAAATGTATGTGAAACACATCCCACAGCACAACAGCCTGAGCCCAACTTCATTACTCATCACTTTAACTTTAACTGTGTTTGTAGCCGGCGCCACTAACAAGACCGATAAACAAACACAGACCGGAAGTTAACTTAGGTCCAGGCGCGTGCGCCCGATGAAACCGTCTATAGCCTATCGCACACCTCTACCAAGAGATCAGTATGAGCTAAACTAGGTTATTATAATGCCAACATGACATGAGTACAGGCGTAAATTCACCTTATTCTGCAAAATACAATGTAATTTATATAAAATGTATTGTGTCCTAAAGTAAAACATTCGGAAATTCGGATTATTTCGTTTAGCGAATACTACGTTAATTTATCAGAGGCGGTAATGTAAGGTAATGTAATACCCACGTTTTTCGTTTTTATGTTGAAATTTCTGAGACCTGCACTCTGTTTAACTTAAACATGACTTAATAAAGACAAAGTTCAGTACTCACCATAACTTTAATGATGGAAAATCCGTTTGGAAATTATGTTTGTCGCTCCTCAGCATCGGAGACATTTGAATTCACTAATCACTACACCAACGGTTTCTGTCAGGCGCATGCGTACACGTGTTTTTTGGTGCAAGGCTTGTTGGATCAACACAGATTTTTCACTTCTGCTTGATATATTGGCTGAGCACAATTTAATATGTTCGGTGAATATATATTTTTAATTTTAACTTCAGACCTTCAGATAAAATTAGTACAATGTATTTTTTTGTTTGGGGGTAATTTTTGGGAAGCAATTTGTTGAGTCGATGTTTATTTTTCAGTTTCCACAATTTTTCAAAATGTAAATTTTTTACAATGTAGTAGTATTATGAAAATTCCAAATGAACTCCTTAGTGTCAGAGTCGGACTGAGAGGCAAACACAGGTGAGTGGAAATACTTGTTCTTTAATTCTTTTCCCACAAACTCAAATGGATCCCGAAGGATAACACAACCAAACTTAACAGTGCAGGGGTTCATTCAACGTGAAGAGCAAGTCCAACTCAAAGTCACCACTTTCCTACAGGTCGTGGAGAAAGGCTTACGGCACGGAGGATTCCAGATATCCAGGAGGTAAGAGAAAGCTAGTGTAGCTTACGACCTTGAGACCAACCAACGCATGTTTGAGGTGAGTGACTTTATATAGTGAAACGGTAATTGAAGACAGGTGGTAATTAGAAGTCAGGTGATTGTGAACGGGTGTAGTTGGTTGGTGTGGATGTGGTTGTGGGCGGATCCGTGACAGTACCCCCTCCCCCGCCTGGAGACGCCCGGGACCTATGGCGAGGGCGACCACGTCCTCGTGGTGCTGGACAGTTGGGGTGTGACTGGTGAAAGTCAGAAAAAGCAATGGGTCAAGTATATCCTCTCGGTTTACCCATGATCTTTCTTCGGGGCCGAATCCCTCCCAATCCACTAGATACTGAAGTCGGCTGCCCCGCCGCCGGGAGTCTAAGATCTCCTTGACTTGGTAGATGGTTTCACTGGGGTCGACTTCGGGAGGAGGAGGTACTTCGGGTTCTGTAGAAGGAGGGAGAATGGGATTAGTGAATGGCTTCAATAAAGATACATGAAAGGAAGGTGATATACGGTAAGTTGGGGGTAGTTGGAGTTCGTAGGTGACTTCGTTGATTTGTCTTAGTATGGGGAATGGGCCGACGTAGCGAGGGCTCAATTTCTTGCAGGGCAGACGGAGGCGTATATCTCGTGTGGAGAGCCAGACTTGGTCCCCAGGTTGGTATGATGGAGTAGCAGCACGACGAGAATCCGCATTTTCTTTGTGTCTCCGTACTGCCCGTTGTAGGTGGACATGTGCGGTATTCCATACCCTTTCGCTCTCTCTGATCCAGAAGTCTACTGCGGGAACTTCGGAGGGTTCTCCGGTCCACGGGAAGAGAGGTGGTTGAAATCCGAGGACGCATTGAAATGGGGTTAGACCAGTGGTTTCTTGCCGCAGTGAATTTTGGGCGTACTCGGCCCAGGGAAGGTATTGGCTCCATCTGTCCTGGTGTTGATGGCAATAGGCTCGGAGGTAACGCCCAATCTCTTGGATCTTCCGTTCCGTTTGGCCATTAGTTTGCGGGTGATACCCGGAGGATAGGCTTACGGAAACTCCTAATAGATGGAAGAAACTGCGCCAGACCCTGGAGGTAAACTGGGGCCCTCGGTCGGAGACAATGTCATCAGGTAAGCCAAAGTTTCTGAATACATGTAAGAAGAGGGTTTCCGCCGTTGCGAGGGCCGTGGGTATACCACGTAGTGGGATCAGTTTACAGGCCTTTGAGAACCGATCGACGACGACCAGGATGGTAGTAAATCCCTTGGAGGGAGGTAAGTCTATGGCTAAGTCAACTCCGATATGAGACCAGGGTCGGCGAGGAATGGGTAGTGGCACTAGTTTACCCTCAGGTAAGTGACGGGGGTTGAAGTGATGGCACAGACGGTACAGCCTCGGACATAACGGGCCACATCCTGCTCCATGTTGGGCCACCAGTACTTGTTCCGAAGGAGTGAGAGAGTGCGTGTGCGGCCTGGGTGGCCGTAACCTGGAGAAGTATGGGTTGAATCCAGAAGGGGAATACGGAGAGTGGACGGTACGTACAACTTTCCCTCAGGAGTTTCTAGCGGAGCAGGCTCCTCTTGAGTGGCGGTCCGTATTTGTTCATCCACCTCCCAAATGATGGGACACGCAAAGATCTTGGGTGGCAAGATCGGTTCGGGATTTTCAGGTGAGGGATCTGGTTGATGCAGACGGGATAAAGCATCGGCCTTGAGGTTCTTGTGGCCGGGACGATACGTAATGGTGAATTTGAATCTTGTAAAGAACAGGGCCCAGCGAGCTTGTCGGGGGTTCAAGCGTTTGGCTTCCCTCAGGTACTGGAGATTTTTATGGTCTGTAATTACCTCGAACGGATGTTACGCGCCCTCCAGCCAGAGCCGCCACTCCTCCAATGCCAGCTTGATGGCTAGTAGTTCGCGATTTCCGATATCGTAGTTTTGTTCGGCTGGGGACATCTTCTTAGAGAAGTAGGCGCAAGGGTGAAGTACTGGAGGTTCGCCCTTTCTTTGGGATAATACTGCACCCACCCCTACAGTCCACCTCTACTACGAAGCTGTGATTGGGGTCCGGATGGGTGAGTATGGGTGCAGCACAGAAGGAGGCCTTCAACCTTTGGAAGGCTAATTCGGCTGGAGACGTCCAGGTGAGGGATTTTGGTTTCCCTTGAAGGAGAGAGGTTAGAGGGGCTGACAAGTGGCTGAATTGGGCGATGAAACGCCTATAGAAGTTGGCGAAGCCGAGGAACCATTGGAGTTCCTTGATAGTGGACGGTTTAGGCCAGTTCCTTATGGCTTCCACCTTGGCCGGATCCATCTGTACCCCCTTTGCATTGATAATGTACCCTAGGAAGTGGACCTGGGTTTGATGGAATTCACACTTTTCGAGCTTGAGGTACAGTTGGTGTTGTCGCAGGCGCTGGAGGACTTGACGGACATGATGGTGGTGTTCTTCCCGGGTGGCTGAGTAAATCAGAATGTCATCGATATAAATGAGCGTGAATCGGTTGAGCATGTCCCTGAAGATCTCATTCATGAAGTTCTGAAATACTGATGGTGAGTTGGAAAGGTCATACAGCATAACCTGGTATTCGTAGTGCCCGGTTGGTGTAATGAAGGCCGTCTTCCACTCGTCGCCTTTGCGTATATGAATCAAGTTATAGGCGCTGCGGAGGTCGAGTTTAGTGAAGATCCTGGCCCCACGAAGTTCCTCTAAGGCTGCCGGCACCAGTGGTAAGGGGTAAGCGAATTTGACCGTCTGTGCATTGAGCGCTCTGTAATCTATGCAGGGACGGAGACCTCCGTCCTTCTTGGCGACAAAGAAGAAGCTCGAGGCTGCTGGAGATGTGGAGGGCCGGATAAACCCCTGCTGCAACGCTTCCTTGACGTATTCCTCCATGGCGGCACGTTCTGGAATCGAGAGGGGATAGACGTGGCCTTTCGGTAGTTTCGCCTCGGGCAACAGGTCAATGGCGCAGTCCCAGGGTCTATGTGGAGGAAGACGGGTAGCGGCAGTTCGGCTGAACACATCTTCATAGGCTAGGTAAGCTTTGGGAATTCGGGCTGAGGTAGGTGTGGTAGGACTCTCAATGGTGGTGGAGCTGAGTGGGAGAGATGGCACATACTGGTAAGGTACCGGGAGGCCGGTGAGACATCTTTCGAAGCAGGTAGCACTCCAACGAAGGATTTCCCCTGAGCTCCAGTGCAAGTCGGGGTGGTGTTTTGCCAGCCAGGGACACCCCAGAATTACATCCACAATGGCATCCTCCAAGATGAGGAAGGATATCTGTTCCTCGTGAAAGTTTCCTGTACGAAGCGTGACCTCCGGGGTGCAGTGAGGTACCAGTCCCTTGTTCAGAGTTTTGCCCTGAATTGTGGAAATCCGGTAAGCAGTGTGGCTTTGGAGCCGGGGTAGTTGGATACGGGACAGGCAGTTCGATGATATGAAGTTTCCGGCGGCTCCAGAGTCGATGAGGACCTTTACTGGGAAGGAGTGATTCAGGTGTAGAATTAGTGCTTGGCTATGCGGAATCACAGAAACATCGGGGTGAAGATGCACTGTACTCACCGTTGCATTCGCGGGGCGAACGGGGCAGGACACCATGATGTGACTTCCCGAACCGCAGTACATGCACAGGTTCAGACTCCGTCGGCGAGATCGTTCCTCAGGAGCGAGATGGTACTGGTCCACTTGCATGGGCTCTGGTGCGGTCGGGCCTGGACCCTGGAAGGTGGTAATTGGGGTGATGTTTGTGCGACAAGCGTTCAATTGTTGTGAGATGTGTAATGTCTTTTGAAGGAAACCCTCTAAGCCCACTGAGTCTTCGATGACTGACAACTGCTGTTGGATGGTAGGTTCTAAACCCCGTCGATAGGCGGCGAGGAGTGCTATTTCGTTCCACCCACTGCTAGCGGCCAATGTGCGAAATTTTACGGTGTAATCGTGAATGGACATGTTAGCTTGCCGTAGTTGAAACAGCTCCTCATGTACTGAGAGGGAGGAGGCTGACTGACAAAACACCTCTCTGAAATGATCGACGAATGCGTCTAGGGACCGTACTAAAGGACTGTGAGAATTCCAGAGCGCCTCGGCCCACTGGAGGGCCCTTCCGGACAGCAGGGACATGATAAAGGCGATCTTCGCCCGATCATTCAGGAACTGGTGTGGTTGGAATTCGAAGTACAGCGAGCACTGAAGTAGGAAGCCGCGACAAGTGGCCGCTTCGCCTGAGTAAAGGGTAGGTTTGGCCATGGGGCACCCAGGCGGAGATGGCAGGGCTGGAGGTGGCTGGAGGGTTTCGCGGAGAGCGTGCACTAATCTGGCGAAGGGATCCGGCGTAGGGAGATCTTGACCTTCCATCCTAGACGCCGTGTGCCACTATACTCCGTTGTTTTTATGGGTTGGTCTTCTGTCAGAGTCGGACTGAGAGGCAAACACAGGTGAGTGGAAATACTTGTTCTTTAATTCTTTTCCCACAAACTCAAATGGATCCCGAAGGATAACACAACCAAACTTAACAGTGCAGGGGTTCATTCAACGTGAAGAGCAAGTCCAACTCAAAGTCACCACTTTCCTACAGGTCGTGGAGAAAGGCTTACGGCACGGAGGATTCCAGATATCCAGGAGGTAAGAGAAAGCTAGTGTAGCTTATGACCTTGAGACCAACCAACGCATGTTTGAGGTGAGTGACTTTATATAGTGAAACGGTAATTGAAGACAGGTGGTAATTAGAAGTCAGGTGATTGTGAACGGGTGTAGTTGGTTGGTGTGGATGTGGTTGTGGGCGGATCCGTGACACTTAGTTTGCCCTTACATTTTTTTTATATGATCAAAACCCATTAGATAGGGTTGCATATATGTGACCCTGGAGCACAAACCAGTCGTAAGCAGCACGGGTATATTTACAGCAATAGCCAACAATACATTGTATGGGTCAAAATTATCAATTTTTCTTTTATGCCAAAAATCATTAGGATAAGTAAAGACCATGTTCCATGAAGCTATTTTGTACATTTCTTACCATAAATATATCAAAACTTAATTTTTAATTAGTAATATGTATTGCTAAGAACTTCATTTGGACAACTTTAAATGCGATTTTCTCAATATTTAGATTTTTTTGCAACCTCAGATTCCAGATATTCAAATAGTTGTATCTCGGCCAAATATTGTCCGATCCTTACAAACCGTACATCAATGGAAGTGTATTTATTCAACTTTCAGATGCTGTATAAATCTCAATTTAAAAAAATGAACCCTTATGACTTGTTTTGTGGTCCAGGGTGACATATAGGGATGCACTTCTAGGAAATGTAGATTTTATATGCATTTTTCAACATATAAATATTTACTTGAAGGGGTGTGCATAAGACTGACATGACACCTTCATAATCATGACATGACACGTCATGAATATGAAGGGTTTTTATGTATGTTTATGACAACTGTCATTAAGTGTCATTCGCTCATTTAATGCAAAGATGACATTGTTTGAGATGTCTTTGTAGGGTTAGATCAAATAATGTCATCTTTGCATTAAAAATGACATAACTGTGTGAACGACACTTAATGACAGTTGTCATAAACATACATAAAAACCCTTCATATTCATGACGTGTCATGTCATGATTATGAAGGTGTCATGTCAGTCTTATGCACACCCCTTCAAGTAAAGTGTTACCAAAATATTTTTTCTCAAATTTACCCAGTAAAACAATAAAATATTTAAACAAATGAATGAACTCTTTGAACTTTAGTGAACTTTATATATTTTATATATTTGGAGACCCCAAGTGTTTATTAACCTGGGGTGCATTTCCAAAAATTAAGTTACGACGTTACATAGAATTCAACGGAAATTGCGATCATAGTTAGCTAACGATGCTTTTGGGAAACTCCCTGATTCTTAAATGTTAAGTATGCTTTTTGAGATTTTAATAGAATGTTTAAACAGAACCTGTGGACTACTTTGAATAAATTAGCAACACTTTACATGATGGTTCATTAGTTAACATTATTTAACAACATTAGTAAACATGAACTAAGAATGAACAATATTTCTACAGCATTTATTAATCTTAGTTAATGTTAATTTCAGCATTTAATAATGCACTATTAAAATCACAAGTTATGTTTGTTAACATTAGTTAATGCACTGTGAGCTAACATGAATAAACAATGAACAACTGTATTTCCATTAACTAACATTAACAAAGATTAATAAATAGTGTAATAAATGCACTGTTCATTGTTTGTTCCTGTTAGTTAATACATTAATTAATGTTAATAAACGACACCTTATTGTAAAGTGTTACCAATAAATTTGATCAAAAAGATGGCAAATGATTAGACGAATAAACAAAATAATTAAGTAGGTGTACTGGAAGGATTTTTTTTCCGGACAAGATAAGAGGGTAAAGAACTCACCAACTGACTTCCTCTTTTGCCTTTGAAATATATTCTCAGTGTGCAAAAACATGATCATTATCTATTACAAAACAACAGCTCCAGGCTCATAAATGTGACTATTCGCACGTAATACTTCCCATGCATCAGCTTTTATGTGATAATTAATATCCAACGTCTGATTTGTGCAATTCAGGATAAAGAAATTGTCTTTACTGCATACATTTTAAGTCTTCTGTGGCTGGAACATAAAGATGATTGTCAAGCTGCTTGTAAGGCTTTGTTAATGAGACAAGTGATGTGACTCATATAACTTTTTAAACTTACAGTATTTAAAATGACCAAAAATTAGAACAGCTGTGTGCAGCTGAAAAATGCTGATGTTTTAGAGAATTATTTTTATTATAAATGTGGATAGTTAAATATATAACTATTTATATTTGTGGCACAGTCACAACACCATCTGGTGGTCAGATTTTGTGATTGCTAATTACAGAAGACTAGTAAACATTATGGTGTTGAAGGTTTTAAAGATCTTGCAAAAAGAATTCAGTAAAAGAAAATAGTACGTGAAGTTTATTAGATTGGTTATCTCTTTGATCCTTGTTCTCTTCCTCCCTCTATCTCTGGTTGGTTCTACATCTGCTCGTGAACTCTACATGATCAAGAGTTTGTGGTTAGACTTTCTGATAATCTGTTCTGGACTTAGTTTAAAAAAAAAAAAAAGCATTAGTAAATGTTATACCGTGGGAAAATACCAAATAATCATAAATAATCAAATAAAATTTGAGGGATAAAACTATAGGGTTGATAAAAGATGTTGACCACAACATTGACATATATCAATCAATGTATAGCATTTAAAACACCCTGATAAAGTAAAAGTAGAAACAAACTGACACCAATAATTATATACCTTTTTTTTTTTTTTTTTTCATTTGATTTCAGCAAATAACCATCTTCTCAATAGCCAGTTTAGAACTGCTTGACTTTGTTCTGTTGATTGTATGGTAATTTGGTGATTAAATTCACATATTTGTGATGTTACATAATAAATTCTTTAGGTTAGTATATTGGTTTTAACTATCATCCCTTACTAGAAGTGAAGCCCTGGGTTCTTTTTTTAACATCACCAACTTTTTCGGTAACACTGTAGAATAGGGAACACTTATTCACAATTAACTACGACTTTTCCCTCAATAAATTCCTAATTTGCTGCTAATAGTTAGTTAATTAATAGTTAGTAAGGTGGTTGTTAAGTTTAGGTATTGGGTAGGATTAGGGATGTAGAATAGGGTGATGTAGAATAAGGTATTAATATGTGCTTAATTACTACTAATAAATGTTAATATTCTAGTAATATGCAACTAGTTAAGAGACCCTAAAATAAAGTGTTACCAATTTTTCTTTTTAGAAAGAGCAAGAAAACATTAAAGTCCTCTTCTATATCATCAAAGAACATAAAGATTCCCATAACTGGGTAAAATCACCAACAATAACTTATACCAAGAATCTACTGGAGTCCCAAGAAATGAATGTGAAGTGAATAAGAAAGAATTTAAAGCAAAACCACTGGTGTGACAGAGTTAATATCAAAGCCCTCCCCCATACTGCACTGAACCACTCTAAGACTGAGTGAGGTTGAGAGGATGGAAAGGAAACGAGCGGAAGAACAGCAGGGTTTGGTGATTCAGGCACTATAAATTGTGTCACCTTTTCCTCTGTGCTCTAGATACTGAGACCTCTTCATTGAGAAGTAACTGAGAGAGGAGCTTATCATGAACAGCTGGAGTGTGTATCACCTGGTAGTCCTTGCCTTGCTCTTTGCTCCTGAGTATAGTGCTGAGTATAATAATAGTGGTGAGTATTATTATTATTATTATTTTTTAAATATTTAATACTTTAGCTCTTAATTGACAGAAGAAATATTCAATATGTATTGTTTAAAGCAAATAAGCTGATTACTCATTTTCATGTGACATCTATCTATCTATCTATCTATCTATCTATCTATCTATCTATCTATCTATCTATCTATCTATCTATCTATCTATCTATCTATCTATCTATCTATCTATCTATCTGTCTGTCTATCTATCTATCTATCTATCTATCTATCTATCTATCTATCTATCTATCTATCTATCTATCTATCTATCTATCAAGAACTGCTAGAAAAAAATTGTAGATGAAGAGCATGAAAAAAGACTTCGCAAGGTATTATGACAGTAACATAAAAAATCCCCTAGAGGTAATATAATTAGACTCACCACAAACACGTGTTTTCCCAATATAAAGGTCATAGGTTTAATTTTTAGGAATGGAGCATATGACAAGCACATTCTTCTCAGTATACATTTAGACAAACACCTGATGATGATGATGATAAACTTGCTGATAAGTGCATCATGGTGCATGAGCTGTCTGAGCCACATCAAAAGGTCTGAGGAGGGGGCGGTGTTCATATGAGCTGGTATATCCTGTATACCCGACAAAGATTCACATCAGAATACATTCATTAAGTAAAACCCCACATTTTCACAATAATGTTATTCATTCAGTCAGTTTCATACTGTAAACACTCACATATTACTCATATTGTAATCTCAAACAACATCTGTGAACGTTTTCAGCATTTTCTGCTATGATTTTTTTTAAATCATTTTAAACATTTTCTGCTGTGAAATTTTTTTAAACTATAATAATTAGGCCTATAACAATGACAACATGATTGTATATATTTTTGTTAATTACGCTACTTAAATACATGGACATGAATTATTGATTTGAGATTAAATTATGCAATTTTTTCTGCTAGGAAAATATACAAGAAACAATGCACAAGAAACAATTCACATTCACATTCTTTGTACTGATATTTATTTGTTCCTTTGCCCCGTAAAAGTGTCTGAAGTATTGTAATAATGTGATTGGTCTAAATATAGGCTACAGTATGTTCAGTGAAGGGGGCTTGAGAAGCCAGTTTCTCCTCACCTTACTTTCACAGGTTTTGCTAAACATCTGAACCCACTGAAGTGCACACTATTAGGAATCTGTGTTGCAGATTTGGCACATTTTTCAAAAGAAACCTTTAGAGTCTAGAAACTCATTGCAGCAAAAGATACAAGTCTCACCATATATTTGAAATCTGAGAATGATGAAATTATTTTAAGATGATGCTGTGTAATTTATTTTTTTATTTTTTTTATTTTAGGTAAGGCTGTCTTTTTGGGCAAACCAAGAAAAAAGAAAGGTAAGAATTAAAACAGTATGTTTCTGCTAACAGGTGCTGCAAGGGCAGAATTTTCAAACGCAACTTTTGCCTAAAGTGCAAATGTAACAATGAGCAGTCTACAAATAAAAGGCTTTACCCGAAGTGTAAACAACGCTGATTACACCGATCGCATTCATGCACGTGCCCAGCCCCCCCCCCCCCCCCCGACCCCTGATTATATAATTGAAAAGCAAAACGCAAGATACCAGTTGCGTTAGTGAGAAACAAGGCCTGTTATTTGTTATTTAGCTCTGCTAATTAATTATTGGGAAATATCAAACCGCTGAATGCCAAGATTGACCAGATTTTTCACTTTCTGCTGAATTTTGTATAGACCTACTGTACTCATAATTATTCTACTCTTTTCAAGGTGAGATATTAGATATTGACCCGGACCAGATTGTTTTTAATATTAGTAATACACTGCATGGTATTACTGTAACATGGAGGACCCCAGATAATAAAATATCCCCTAATTGTTATGGTGTTGAAGTGCAGTACAAGAGCCAATATGTCAAAGACTGGAAGGTACTTAACACTCACAGACACTTACACATTTGAGCTGCAGTAAGGCTCACTTTTAGCACAAACCTGAGAAAACCAGACTTGTATTTGCTGGAAAAATGCTCATGAATCTGATGTAAAATGACACATGCTATTCAAAGCAATGCAAAGTTGGAAAATCTTACAGCCTGCATGTATTTGCTTACATGCAGGGAGGTAAGAGTATTAAAGTGAGACAACAACATGAGGTGTACAATTTGGACTTGTCCACTCTCAGCATGAAGACGAATTACGATTTCAGAATAAGAATGAAGCTGTGGTGTGTAGACAAGGAGTGGAGCAAGTGGACAAAAGTGCAAAGTTGGGGAAACAATAAAGGTACTGTCTCTTTGTCCTTGAAATTCCATGTGATCAGGTTCAGGACCAGAGCCTGGTTTTATAAATAAGCTTTAATTGGTCATCAGCCATAGCAATATGTATGGTTCAAGATATTTACGATCTCTCGACTTGCTTGTACTGAACTCTGAGGAATCCTGGAGTTTTTGTGGTTCTTCTCATGTTAATTTGTCTCTAGTATGAATAAATTTTGTTGTTGTATTCTTCAAGTTTGGTTTGGATAAGTCAAATGAAATATAAACAGAAGTAAATTCTTACATATATTCTGTAAAAAGCTTCACAAATAAACGAAACATTTTGTTCACAGGTGCTCGTTTGGTAGACGCAACTGCCTACATATGGGTTTATATTTTGATAATTGTGCTGCCACTAACCGCCTTTCTTCTTGTCTCTCTGTTGACTCAACAGGGGTGAGTATTAACCAGCTCTTTAGTAATTATAACATACTTGACACCGTTTTTATCAAACTTCTGAACGCTTTGACATTCTTTGGTCTTTAAAGAGTTAGAAGACTGATCTTTCCTGAAGTACCAGATCCCAAACACTTCAAAAATAAAATCATGGACACTGAACAGTCTCAGGTAAGGCCAATATCATGCATAATATCAAAAGCATTAGTTTGACAGAATAAACCTAAAGATGTTTGTAGTTCTTACACAGGGCCGCTGCTGGCCAAATGGGTGCCCTAAGCAGGATTGTATTGTTGTGCCCCCTCCCTCAAATATTATGAACTTTAATAAAATATAAAAGTAAATAAATAAATTGTAATTAAATTGTATTATTTACAAATTACAATTGTAGCTCTAGACAGTTACCTATGGCAGTAATACAGTTGTCTGATTGATTTTATGGTCTCAAGCATTCAGAAATCACGCAAAAGAAAATTAAGCAGTTTTACTACGAAAACCATGGTTAATTTTTGTAAGGGTTGTGATGTCCACATGTTTTTTTTGTTGAAATTATAGAGGTTGTGTCATCTATAGCAAAAAGGTGGCCAAAAATGAAAGATTAAGTGGCTATTTGAAATAAATGTTTGGTCAGTAGCCTGTTAAACAAGGATATGATCGTCCTGTAAGTATAATAGCAGCAATTACTAAGCCTTTGGCTCCCTGCAGGCATTTGTAATAACATGTAACGTTGAAAAAAAACAATAGACACCATCACAAAATTTGTAATGGTTTTACTGGTTATAATGGGACTTATACACTGTGTGCAGAATTATTAGGCAAGTTGATATTCTGGTCATATTTTTTTGCCAAGAAAATTTTACCAATTCCAAACCACATCAATCTTAATAACTAGTATTAATTTTGTATTTAATCATTTCTAAGTTATATATAATTGTCTATGAAGGCTGAAAGTCAAAAACTCCTTATTTCAGGTGTGCTGAATTATTAGGCAGGTTTTCTTTTACAGATAAAATGAGCCAAAAAAAGAGATTGAACTCTGAAAAAAATAAAAATAATTAAATGCCCATGAGAAGGATGCAATACTAGTTCAATAATAGAATTACCAAAGTTAAGGCATAACCATTGGGCAGCGAAATGCTCATTGGGTAAGCAGGGTTAGAAAAAACAGGTGGAGAAGAAAAGACACGTTAACTGCACAAGAATTAAGATGTGAAACCATCAGGAATCATTTAGTCTCCAGCGCCACCATTTTCCAGAACTGCAACCTTCCTGGACTCTCCAGAAGTGCAATGTGTCAGGTTCTCAGAGACACCTTGCTTGGGTAAAAAATGCTAAAAAAAATAACCCTCACTTAATAAGAATAACATGCTGAAGTGTTGTGAAATACATGAAGACTGATTTTGTATAGACTCTTGAAGGACCAGCATCACATCCTCTTGTACCACTGTTTGAAGTTTTTGAATTTATCTTCCAGAATCTGGCAGTTTTAGGAGCTCATTTTAGTCAATCTCTGCAAGACAAACTTTTTAGGATAAGAGATTGAATAAAAATTAGCAGAGGGTTGTTTTTTTTTTTTTAGCATTTTTTACTCTGAGAACCTCACACATTGCACTTCTGGAGAGTCCAGGAAGGTTGCAGTTCTGGAAAATGGTGGCGCTGGAGACTAAATGATTCCTGATGGTTTCACACCTAATTCGTCACCTTAATTGTTGTGCAGTTAACGTGTCTTTCCTTCTCCACCTGTTTTTTCTGACCCTGCTTACCCAATGAGCATTTCACTGCCCAATGGTCATGTCTTAACTTTGCTAATTCTATTATTGAATTAGTATTGCATCCTTCTCATGGGCATTTAATTATTATTATTATTTTTTTTACTTTTACTCTGAGTTCAGTCTCTTATTTTTGGGTCATTTTATCTGTAAAAGAAAACCTGCCTAATAATTCAGCACACCTGAAATAAGGAGTTTTTGACTTTCAGCCTTCATAGACAATTATATTTAACTTAGAAATGATTAAATACAAAATTAATACTAGTTATTAAGATTGATGTGGTTTGGAATTGGTAAAATTTTCTTGGCAAAAAAATATGACCAGAATATCAACTTGCCTAATAATTCTGCACACAGTGTATAATGGGTATTGGTTTTTAATGGAAACTGTAATGGACCCTGTTGGTCTCTACTGGTAATTGGTCACCTTCTATTGGTGGTTAAAATCAATAAATCCTAATGGAATATGTCCCAAAACACACACTACAGAAAACCATTTTTTAATGGTTAAAAGTCCATGGTTAATTTGCGGTTACCATGGCTACAAGAACCATGATTTTTAAAAAAAAAATTTTTTTATTATTATTAGTGTTAAAACCATAGCTAAATTTCTTAAGGGAACATGGAAACTTGGAGAGAATATTAGATGTGTTGTTGGTGGTGGTGAAATTATTACCGACATTAAAACACGTTATTAACCTCAACACCCAAAAAAAGTTTCACAGGATTATGAATGTAGCCTACCTGAAAGTGGGTTTTGTTTTCATCTTTTTTTTTTTTAAACGGACATAGTTGTCCATCAATTAGTTGGTGCCCTACGCAAACTGCATACTCTGCATATAGGGAGCGGCGGTACTGTTCTTACAGCTGGAAGAGAATTTGCACTTTCACGCCATAGAATTCTTGTTTTTTAAAACAGAGGTTTTATTTTACAATGGAAATCACACACAATTGCAGATCAAATGTGAATTCTGTCACCGTTCTGTGCTTTAAAATTGTGCAGTTGCAGTTGCTAACAAGTTGCTACATTTGGTATTTAAACATGTATCCTTGTGGTAGTTGCTGTGCTTCTGTAGTAGCATTTTGCACACAACGGGCCCTATTTTAACGATCTAAGCGCATCATTTGAAGCGCAAGGCGCAGGTGCACATAGGGCGTGTCCGAATCCACTTTTGCTAGGTTAACGACGGGAAAGACGGTCTGCGTGCCCTGCACATGGTCTAGGTCAGGGTTCCTCAAATCTTTCCCTGGAGGGCCAATCTGCTGCAGAGTTTAGCTTCAACCCTGATCAAACTCACCTAACTGTGATTGGTGTGTTTGATTAGGGTTATAGCTAAACTCTGCAGGAGTGGACCAGATTTGAGGATGCCTGGTCTAGGTTATCCCTATTCTCTTAATGGGTAATGGGTATGTTTTGGGCATAACGTGCAATAAACCAATCAGAGTCTCATCCTTCATTCCCTTTAAGAGCAAATTGCGCTTGTGCCATGGCGGATTCGCTATTTACACGGCGGAATTTGCAAGCGCAAAGACTGAACATGTCTCCAGAGAGGAAACGGATACATGCGATGACTATCTATTTTGACATGTAGGCATATTTATATTTATTTAGCCTACACACTAATAATCTTTTACATTGCAATCCTTTAAATTTTTATATTTTGCATGTTTGTGTGCTGCTGCGCATCCCTGTGTGTAAGCAGAGTGTACGCGCGCTGTGGACCCGCCTATAGGTGCATATTATTAAATGGGTGCAAATGCATTTGCTATTTAAACAACGTGGTGCAGGATGTGAAAATGATAACTGCGTCGGACTGAAACTAGCAAAAAAACATTTGCATTGTAGGACAAAACATTAAAATTTCTGTTGTTTTTTTAACATGTACAACAAAACACTAATAGCTATATAAAACCTGAGAGGTTAAAATCTTTTTCCCAGTAGATTGATTTCCCAGTACAGACTGAATATTACCAGAACACTAGCAAAGCTGTTTAGCCTATTTGTAATGTCAACTGGGCTTAAAACATGATCTTATTTTATTAAAGGGATAGTTTGCCCAAAAATGATGACAGACCCTCAGGTCCAGACACGTAAGATCTTCGTTCATCTTTGGAACACAAATTAAGATATTTTTGATGAAATCCGAGAGCTTTCTGACCCTGCATAGGCAGCAACAGTGCCACCATGTTCAAGACCCAGAAAGGTAGTAAGGACATCATTAAAATAGTCCCATGTGTCATAAGTGGTTCAACCTTATTGTTGTGAAGCTATGAGAATACTTTTTGTGTGGAAAGAAAATTAAAATGACTTTATTCAACAATTTCTTCTCTTCCCTGTCAGTTTTTGATGCGCGTTCACGACAGTGCATTCCTCTTCTTGCAAACAAGGCACAGTGCATCTGGGTTCAAAGTCAGAACGCTGGCTCCTGCGTCAAAGACTGACAGGGAAGAGAAGAAATTGTTAAATGAAGTCATTATTTTTGTTTTCTTTGCACACAAAAGTATTTTAGTAGCTTCATAAAATTAAGGTTGAACCACTGATGTCACACGGACTATTTTAATGATGTCCTAACTACCTTTCTGTACCTTGAACGTGGTAGTACCGTTGCTTCCTATGCAGGGTCAGAAAGCTGTCAGATTTAATCAGAAATATCTTAATTTGTGTTCCGAAGATTAATGAAGGTCTTAAAGGTTTGGAACAACATGAACTATTTTTGGGTGAACTATCCCTTTAAGAATCAACCACACATCTTGTTTTTACCTAGTTTATTTACTTACTTAATTACAAACCTTATGGAAATTACTGAGAAAACTAATGGCAAATATGCCTTCTGGATTGGCCTACTCTTAATAATAGTTTTTTTTTGTATTATTATCTATGGTTCCATGAAAAACTTTAACATCAGTGGAACCTTTCAAATGTACAAAAAGTTCCTAATTGTGGAAAAAGGTGCTTTAGATTAATAAAATGTTTCACACATTAAACATTTTTTGGAAACTTTATTTTTACGGATGAATGGATTGTAGTCATGATTGATTAGCTCTAATGAAATAATTTTGTCTGTCATTTCCTTTCTTAGTGGTGGGGGAACCTTACGCAGTGGAATGAGGAGTGCTTAACAACAGATATTGAGATTATTGAGAAGAATGAAAGGGAAGAGCAACATCAAACTTTGGTAGCACAGCCCATGTACACCAGCCCAGAGCAACATGACAGCACGTACCACATCTACTCCTCTGAAACACCTGGTGAAATCACAGAACCACAGTACTCTCGAAGTGTGTTGGGATATATTGCCCTTTAAGACCACAGAGAGGGGCTGGAATCATATCCATGAGCCAATTTAATGGTTTTAAGATTGATTATTTGATTGGGATAACACATGGGGTAAAATCTTTTATGCTTGCTAGTGTCTCAGGTTTGTGATCATCACAGTTTAGATGCTTAGCATGGCTCTGTTAGCCCCTGCCGGTAGATCCTGTAACTGCACCATCTGGATACAAAAAGCATCTTTCTCCATTAACAGCCATCCAAAATTAGCCACCTATTCTGATACAACTACAGTCTTTTAAGCTACATATTTCCAGGGCTCCGGCATAAGCCAAACAAGAGCCTTTGAGATGAATGGGAATGCTAATTGATGTATTTCTCTAGGTATTATCGATCTCATTGGTTACTCCTAAAGTCTGTGATCAGGATTGTGGTTAAAGCAAGCTAGTGCACAAAAAAATCATTTGAGCACATCAGCTTGTAACAAACAATGCGAGTGCAGTACAATAATTGGACAATGGAGGGCACTCTGACTATCCTGAAGTGTTAAAGAAGAGTTGAACCATATCAAAGCCAACAAGGAACACACTCTTCACAGCATCACAGCCCTCTCTTAAGGGAGGATGTACGTTAATTTGAAGACTGATTTAAAAGATTAATGTGAAACTGCATAATAGATGTGGAGTTTCAGTGTGACGGCGTAACAAAGCCAGGGCAGCAGCCACACACTCCGATCTGTTGTGATTGATGAACTGGAATGGAGGTGAAGAAGAATATGAGCAAATAATCATTAAGAGATAGAAGCAAAAATGAACACCACACAGGTGGATACATGAATGTAAAAATGTACAGTTTCAATCATACCTGTTGCTGCTTAGAAAAACCGACCAGACAATTTTTTTTTTTTTTTTTTTTGTTTGCAAGGTAATAGTATTAGCTTTATGAATGAGGCAAGAAGTAGGTTCCAAAATTCCGGGACCACGCTGAAAAATTTTCTACATTTAAACCTGAAAATGTAGAAAAAAATAAAAAAATATGTAAAAAAATAAAAAGGAAATGTACTAAAATTTAAAATGCATTTTTTATTTTATTTTTTTAAATTCAGCTTGAGTGCTTCTGTCATTAAAGTCAAAGGAGGACGCACAAAATACTAAGACATTCTTATATATTCAAGTTTATTTGTTGTCATTTTGCATATTTTTTTTCACTCAAATTGCTATGTTGATCATATAATTGGTAACCGGTAAATATGAAATGGGTTACAACATAAAAGCATTTTTACACACGGTTTCAGATTTTTGGACCCATACTGTACATTCATTTGATCAAATACCAAAAAAAAAAAATAAATAAAAAAAATTGGATCAATTTTCATTTCAATTATTTTTATATTTTGTTGATTTCTTTGCTCAAAAATTAAAGTACTTGTGCTTTTTACTTTTGGATTTAATAAGAGCTTCATCTTTATGTCCACCAGTGGTGTACTGCTAACTGTCTTTAATAAGCAAACCCATTTTATGGGGAGGATGTGATTGTAGCCAGGATGCACAAGATTTCCCGAGTAACACCTGTGTGCTAACTGACGGTTCAGCAGAAATTATCTTTATCTATAGCGCTGGGGAATTTCCTTATAGATTAAAAAAAACCTGATCAACGAAAAAAAGAAAAGGTTTACTCAGAATAATAAATGATATGAGATAAGATAAACTGCTTTCACTATAAGTAATTTCCATCTACGCCTCTTACAGAGAAACTCTTTTCCAAGAAGGGGCACTGGAGGTGGTATAGGTTTGGATTTCATACATGATAATTGCTGTCCGTTGAAGTAGGCTAACAATCAGATGTTATATGAGAGTTCACACCAGCTAAAGTCTTCCTACCTCCTCCAGCTTACATAAGAGAAGCAACAAACAGCTTGCTCGATTAATAAATTAAGTATGCTAAATATGGCTTACAGTCATGTTTCTGCAGAGCTATTTAACGATAATCAACACTCCAACAATTACATCTTTACACTTTACACTTTTAATTATACATTGTGCTTTTCTGTCTGGCAAACAGGAATGAATCGTGTTCCCTGGTGAATTGTTCTCCAAAGCATTAAGCAAAAATGTGTGGGACTATCTGATGATTTTTACTCTTAAATACCAGGAAACACACACACACACACACACACACACACACACACACACACACACACACACACACACACACACACACACACACACACACACACACACACACACACACACAACAGAGATCAGCCTTGCTGGACTAAAATGTTTTATTTATTGTAATGCTTTAGTGGGGGAAGACCCAGTTCATGCATTCATTATCATAAAGGCCCCAAGACATTCCGCACAAAGCGCGAGACGAGTTACGCGCCTTCTACGGCACCTCAAGAACAACGTGCAGGTGGAGGAACGACTAGCTGTGGCGACATGACAGAAGATGACAATGTCAAAGAACCGCCATCTCTAGCACATAAACTGTCCCTGAAGCAGACACTTAAGGGAGATGTAAAGTGCTACACATCTCTGCGTTGTTTTCACTCTCATCAACTTGTTTTTAATATGCTACGATGAATGTGTCAGGGCCCCCAGGCGGTAAATGGTGGATGACAAATGTTACTGCAAGCAAACCCACTGGAGGCTGACCATATTGTACCTGTGCCGGGCTTCTTGATGCTCCTTTTTATCGAAAAGCTCAAAGCTGGAAGAAATGCCTCTTTTGTCACCTTCTGGGTTGTATGTGAGCGTGTGCTCGGTGGATGCACAGTAAAACAGATGTTGAAGATTCTTGCAAAGACTCGATAAAAAAGACCGTGGAGGCCCTCTTTCTATTCAATTATTTAGAGTTGAAGAAAGAAGCAATAGTATCAACATGTTTCCTCTGAAGCCCAAACGTTCTGGAGGAATGAATAACATATTTATATAGTAACCCATGCCAAATAGCCGGAAATGGAAATGAATACCTCCTAATGTATTCTGGATAGCTGTGAACCTCCAAACTCAATGTCAAATTGCTCAACATTCCTGACAAAAGCACTTTTTTGTCAAGTCAAATATATATTTTTCCTTTCTAGCATTCTAGAGAACTAAGTAAAAAACAACTCCATCCTGTTGCTATTTAATTATATTAAAGCTTAAAAAAGTGAAAACTTCCACACCTCCAACAAGCGTATCTTAACTCTTTGCACTTGCACGCTTGATAACATAAAAAGGTGTCACTGCCAAGCGTTGGGGTAATGCTTCTAATTATGTTGAACTCAAATAAATAAATTATTTGCTTTTCACCGGGTGAGCGTGACAGGTTTGCCAACAGCCTGACAAATGGAAGAATCGTTTGCAAATGCAACGCGCGTATATAATGTACAGCGGTGGAGAGCCTCAGACAAGGCGAGAGCTTGACAGCCGTTTTTTTCCCCCCTCCTGTGTTAACATTCTCAGTGCTCCTCTCAAAATAAAGCTCTGTTTGAGGAGTATAAGGTCTGTGTTTCAGTAAGCCTGATTGTGCCAAGCCTGATCTGGTATTCATTAGTGCGTATTACTTGTGACCTCACCTGCAAGTCAAGCCTGTCACGATTAAGCCTGTTCCTTTGGCACTTGCAAAGACTCTCCTCTGTGGTTATGGAAGACGACACCAGACAGACAAATTACACAAACCGAAGGTTTCGGAGTATGAAGTGAGTTGTCATTGGGCTGGTGCATCGATTAAGTCTACAGTACGAAAAACAGAGACAAAGAGATAGGTAGTTTGGCAGGGGCTTTCCAAAGAAACCATTGTGTCTGTGGGAGGAAAGATTTGATTATTAGTTTTTGCCACTAGCACAGATGAGAGGAGGAAGTCTCAGCAGAGAATAAGGAGGATGCGTGGTAGTGGGCGTGGAGCCGGCAGTGAGCTGATGTTGTATTCAGCACTCTCCAAAGGTCAACCTAAAACTGTACTCTTGCTCCTTAAGGATGAATGGCGTACATTCATTATATAGGCGCTCTGTTTAAAAACCCAGCAAGCTGCCTACATAGGCCGCACTGTAAGGCATCATAGGCCAGCTCCCAACACTGAGGTTGTTCCAAAAGGTTGGCACCATGATTATGCCACTTTCTTTTTGGTAGCTTAAGCAAATAAGGCAATCCCAGAATTCACTGTGAGCTCTGTGGTGGATGAAGCAAGAGGAATTACTGTACATTATTCAATGCCAAAAGTATTGATAAAAAGATTTAAATCCAATTAAATGTCAAGTTCTGTCATGAAACTCTAGATTGCGCAGACTGATGGGTCGTTTGGAATGCAAATTGATGATATTCACAGCGTTAAACAACTTTGCACAAGTTGATTGGTTCACGTTGCATATGCAGCCAATGAGCTTACTGCTTTACATTTAAATGGCTGGTTAGCATTCACTAGAGCAGTTCACAGCATGTTTTCGAGTTCCTCTGAAATCCTCCACCTTCCCCAGCTCCACCTGTATAGATCTGCTACCTGTTATTTTATATGCTATGTGTGCAGTAGCAGTATGTCTTAAAAACTCACAGCACTGTTTCAGTGTATGTATTGGCGGTAGCAAATTCCTTTACTTGCTTTGCAGCAGCAGCAATTATCTACAACAACAGCAATAACCAACAGCAGCAGCAATTTAGCAATGTAGCAGATCTATTCAGCAAAGAACAAATACATTAGTATTGTCATATCCATTACCATGCTAAAAAGTGTTATGACAGAAATACAGATAACTTACACAACATTTGTGTTCTATGGGGTTTTGCTCAAGAGAGTATCATGTTGTTAGCTAAGTAACATGCTAATGGAAAACTTTAAGGAAATAATTGTGAGTCTCTCCTGTGCTTCATGAGAGAAATGCTACATTTTAAAGCAGAAAAGGCAACCCCAAAATGCATTGTGAGCTCTGCGGGTGGGAAAACGATCCATGATGGTGTACAAAGCAGGAAGAATGACAGATTTTACCAAAAGTATTGATTAAAAAAAATCAATTAACATTTCCAATATTTGTGTTAAATGGGGTTTTATGGTTATTAAAGTATATTGTCACTAGCTTAGCAACATGCTAATAACCAACTCCATTGTGTGGGGAAACAAATGGCAGAATTACTGAAACAATTCATTCACAACCAAAAGTAATGTACCCAATATGTGGGTTGTATGTAGTAAAATGATCATTATGGCATTATGCTGTTAGCTCAGCAACATGTTAACCAGTGTTGTAGTACTCAAGACTGGACTCAAACTAAAGTCTCAAGTCCAAGACCATATTTTCTATGACTAGTTCAAGACAAGCTCATTCAAATTCAAGTCCAGGCTGAATGTGAATGCTTCTGAAAATATGGTCTAGGACTCAATTTGGAGTCTAGAGTTGAGTCTACAACAAAGTTGAGAGTACCACAACACTGATGCAAATACCAAGCTATCTTAAAAGTGCCTTTGCTTGTTTGCTGGTCCTAGATGGTCTACCAGTGTGGTTTGTTTAAAGGGGTTGTGAGCACTTTTCAGCTGCTCAGGCTGCAAGACACTAGTTGGCCTCACAGCTGAACCCGGCTCGGCAAGACTGGAAGTCCAGCTAGACCTTCTGAGAACACCTTAATCCAGCAAACCATTTTAAGCTGGTTTAAAGAGGTGTTTCAACAGGGGAGTACTATTTTTGCAACAAATAGCATTGCTACCTTTGTGCAGCGTTCCAAATCCATCACTTACAAGGCTTCGTTTTAGTTGGGAAGGTAGCTGCCTATGAAGGCACTAGACAGCAAGGCAGCTTGCTAGTTTTTAAGCTAATGTTACATCCAAATCCAGAGCAAATGTTGCCTCAGCACTGCATTTATCTTCCAGAAATAGATTCATAAATAGGGTTCCAAAGTACAACAAGCTGAGTAATTAGGTGCAACATGACTAATTGTATGTACACTAGTAATAAGATTTTTATCGCTTCAGTAGGGGAGGCCATTTGTGCAAACTGATTTGCCAATATCAAATGCTGCCAACGTCAACACATGTACGCTCACTATAGGGGAGAACCCCCCTCAATAAAACACACACACACACACGCACACAAGATATGGACACAGACAAACACACACACCGGCCTTCTACAGAGAATATCTGTCTGCTCCAGAAGTGTCATATTATGCCAGTACAGCAGCTGTGTGAGATGTATTTTTTTCATTATTATTAAGTATTCACATTTACAAACTAGCCCTGTTCACAGATGAAGTCTTACCTTATAAATTATAGATGCTGAAACAATCTCTAAAACATGTTCATTAAAGACAACGCTTTCTTTTTTCTTTTTTTAAAAAAGGGCACCGGCTCATAAATATTTCTTAAAAGCAAATTTCGTCACACACACACGCAGTGAAAAGAAAAGACTCCTTCCTCGACATCTCAAACATGTGAGAGGCATCGCATCAGCCTTCACTCGCAGACACGCAGAGGACACACACACCCTCGCACGCGGGGAGACAGAAGTGCGACTGCGTCGTCTGCGGCGGTGACGCCTCTCTCTTGGAAAAGCTGAGCTCACGTACGCTCGCCTGCTCTGGAAGTGATGTTTGTGTGGATGACACGTATGATCCTTTAATCTCAGGCTCAGCTTGTTGAGCATCAAATTGAAATATCCTGAACAGATGTAAAAACACATGTGAGCCTCAACACGCAAGCTGTGCCGAGCTTTGTTTCATCTGCTGATGATGGGAGCCTTAAGGAGATCTTTTTAAAATTTCATCACTATTCAAAAGGATAATTAATACGTACCCCCAGGCTTTGATTATGCTCTTCTTACTGTGTACGGCTGGTGTGGAGATAATGAGACACTCATCAGTCGCTGCCAGAGCTCCCCAACAAAACGCACACAGTTTGCATAAGATACTTGAGATTCTGCAAAGGTAGCGGCGAGAGGTGCACCCAGCCCGATGCTAATTTTGATCGCGGTGAAACCGAAACCATCAGCCGACTTGATACAAGTGTTGCGGGAGTTGTGTTTACAAGGGTGCCTGTGTTGAGCGGTGACACTGCATTGCCCTTGGGTCCTGTGTGGTTGAGCAGGGAAGGCCAGGGATTTGGGAAATCTGGGCAGAGAAGAGTAACGGGCGATTGGAGTGATCATAATGAGAGTTGTCAATTGGAATGCAGTTTGGTTGCTATTCGCTCTGCTCATGTAAAAAAAAAAAAAAAAAATCTGACCTTTGACCAGCACATTCCCCTAACACCTGAGTTACAGGCAATTACTTAGCCGCTCTGTTCTCAACGCTGAGCCCTGACCCCTGGTTAGGCGCTATGAAGTGGGCTGCACAGGCAGTATGGCCTATAATATAATTTAACATAATATAAAATAAGGGGGTTTGACCAAGCTTCGGCTGCGTTTCATTTATATTAATTCATAAAGTCTGACTTTCTATTTGGGTAAATGCCACTTGAAGCTTGAAATCTGTGCAGAAGTCTATATTATCTATAAAAAATGGACACACAACAGTGTATTAACAGCTCTGTTTAGAACCATATCAGCCTAAACAATCATTTTATGCTGAAATGGTTCTTTGAGTTAGAATGTTCTTTGTTCCCGCCTTTTTGTTTTTCAAATCTGGAAATGTCAAAGCACCTCATTATTGATTTTCAGGTCAGTGCAGCTAACTTTCCAATTACTTCTGGTTTCCTTACCAGTCATGTATTTTCCTCTTTTTAGTTTAAAAGTCATGTAAGTGTGACCAGCTGTGTTCATTTTGTGTGTGTGTGTGTGTAATTATTAAAAACAAAACACATTACAGCTATCCCATGACTTTGTATCACTTTTTCCTTCTAACATTGTGAAGGGCTCACATACTGTCCATTTTCACTGATTTTGGCCTTCATAAACATAATTGTTTTTACATGAATGGAAGAGACGAACTGTAACTTTAAATTCAATTGTGAATTTCATTATGTTGTCACATTCCATAAGCGCATTATCTGCTCAGAGAAACTGCCACTCAGTTACACCAAAATACACACTATGATGAACTTGAAGATATTTCACTGGAACTTGGTCATAATTACATCTATTTTCTGCTATTATTTTGTGTTTTACTTCTTTATGCATTTAGTCATGTTCAGTGTCAACTACAAATAAAATTTCACGTCAGTTAAAAAACAACAAAACCCTTAATAAACAAGATACAAATAAGATATTACAAATCCAGGCAGATAGAGGGGTAATAAACAATGTTAATAAAAAATATATAAACCAATATTAATAATATCAATATAATACATATTAATGAAAATAAAATATAATTAAAATGTTCTTTATAAGGTCCTATACAACACTTTAAAAGCATAGTCCTTTATGGAACTTAAAAAATAGTTCTATTTAGCACTAAAAATGGTTCTGCTATTATTACAAGCTGAAGAACCCTAATTTGGGAATAATGTTTAGAACTATTTTTATTTCTAGTGTAGAAAATTTGGAAGATTTATTGTAATAATTATTACAAATATTATAATTATAATTATTGATGAGATCAAAAGGTGTGTGATGTCATACAAAAATGCTGGCAAGATTTACATGGTTAATATTAAAGTTCAAATGAATCCATATTGAGACATGCATCTACTGTAAGAGAAGCAAATTATCTAAAAAAAAAAACTAACAAAAAAACATCTGATTGTGAACTTGCAGTTGATTGTAAGAAGGTGAGTTTAATCAGACTAAATGATTGGAGAAGTCCAGCATACGTCATTAAAAGAGAAGTCTGTTGTTTCACTGGAAGGTTGAATTATGACACTTTGAGGAAAAAAATAGGGTGGATTTCCATTTCGTCCCAACTTTAATGTCACATTTAAGCAAATAAAAGACATCTTTGTTGACAACTGCAAATGCCAGCACTACAGTTTTGTCAGCTGTCTAAATGCTGATTCAGACAAGTGTAGAATGAGCATCAGCTGACCTGAGTTCAGTCAAGAACGCTATGCATTCATTTCTTGATATAAGACATTTGACCTCATCAGCAAGTATAGAGTCATTTTCCAGATTCACATAATTATATATAATATATTTCAAAGGTAAAATCTCAGCATGGCTACTAATGTAAAAAACAACAACAAAACAAAACAAAAAAAACCCCATAATGAATAAATAATACAAAATCAAAAATCACTCTTCTCAGCATGCTGTCCCAACATACAACAGACACCTCTGTTCTGAAAAAGACAGGCTAATTAATTCCTATGGGTTAAAACACACACACACACACACACACACACACACACACACACACACACGTACACATGATCGCCAACCAGCATAGTCATTACAACAGATGCCTAGCACACACACACACACACACACACACACACACACACACACACACACACACACACACACACACACGTGCACAGATGCACAACACGCACGCAAACCCTGCTGTGAGCTCCGTCTCCTGCTGCTGTATGAGGGCTGGCTGTGTGCTACGGTAGTCATGCAGCACTCATCCGCTCACAGGGAAGAGGCTGGCATAGACAAAGCCCTGCCTGTAGGTAAGCTGTACACCACATCAAGGAGCTCCAGAGGTTTCCTGCTGTGACAACTATTTTGGAGCAGCACACTGATGAGCCTGAGGAGTCATTTGCAGGTCCACCTCTGGGCCTGACACAACACCAGTGACAGGGTGACAGTCAGTGTGAGCGTTTCTGTGTGTGTGTGTGTGTGTGTGTGTGTGAGTACATGACTCTGGGTGGGATTTGGGGACACCTGCTGTAGCCCATAGTAAACAGCATGGAGCTGCGTGCATATTCATGCTTTAAAATCGAGATGAAACAGTGTTCACAACCAATTTTACCTCATAATCTGATGTACGACAAATATAGGACAGGTCTAGGTTTTATCAATAGGGAAATTAATTGATTGTGAAAAGTGGGCGTTACCTACTAGAATAAATTCAGGTGGTTGTATTTTATTTATTTAAAATAACATCATTGATGAATCATTCACAATAAAACCAGTAATGAAATTATTTCAAATAAAAACTACTTTTACTACTATAATTCATAAATTTAACCATTTATTAATTTAATTTTTATTTTGATATATATATAGAGAGAGAGAGAGAGAGAGAGAGAGATTTTCATTTGTATGTTTGTCTATTCAGAACTTTCTATTGCACAAACATAATAAAAAAAACAAAAAAAAAAACACATAGAGAACAGTGACATTATAAGTACTGAATGTCATTGATGAATCATTTACAATGAAACCATTAAGTGCTGAATGTGTCATATAAAATATACTTTTTAATTTCTTTACATTTATATTTTCATTAATATATTTGCAAAAATTACCATACATGCAAATATAATTTTAAAAATCATTGATGAATCATTCACAGTGAAACCAGTAGAAACAAAATTTACTTATTTTACATTTTCATTTACATAAATAATTCATTCATTTAATCTCATTTCAGATTTTTTTCGGATTTAGATTTTTATTTGTATGTTTGCATAATTAGAAATTGTGATTGCAATTGTGATTGAATTCTGAAAAAATAAAACTAAAATGAATCATAGAAACTGTGGCATATGTGCTGTATGTCTTTGATGAATCATTCTAATTTATTAGTGAAAAAAAAAAGTATATTATAATTGATATATGTTTGCCTAATCTAAAATTGTAATTATGCAAACATAATTTGGGGGGAAAGATGAACATAGCATAATAACGTAACATACTGACATAATGAGTATTTTGCAAGCCATTTCTCCATGAAATCCAAGCACAAGTGGTCACAGGAGATGCTTTTGAGATGCCCCTTCACTTTTGATCTGATCAACAAACATTTCAAAACCAGGTGTAAAGAGGGCCTTAGTGAACGGGGTGCACGAAACACATGCTACTAAACATTGCTATGCCATTCATTTTCCCCTTACAATAATGCTAATGAAGTCAGCGACAGAGGAGGGGAAGGAGCATCCCAGTGAGACTTACTTGTTAGTCTGTAATGATGCATACTCATTGACATATTTATGTCAGAAATAGATACATATATAATAACTAGATTGTGTCATATATTTAGAGCCGGTGAAGGCTGAATTAGTTTTAAAGTCTGTACTTGTGTATTAGTGTTGACGTTCAGAACAAATACAATAGATTCGCTGACATTCAAGCCCACATCGGTTAGGGGCCTCATGGTACCTTAATGCATTCTTTTGTAAATTTGTTGGGTTGAGCCAGAAGAAAACCGCAGCCTCATCCGTATGGCTGCTGGATTCTCCCAAGGTGCTCCTCTATTATGCCTTTTGCAAGAGGCATCTGCAGCCGCCACACAAGATGCTCTATTATGCCTCCTGTGAGAGGCATCTGTGGCAGTCACGTTTTGAAACTTCACACGGCCTTTTACACAAAAAATAATTTGATCCAAGCCATCTGCCACTCTGTGATGGATACATGTGTAGAGACACGGGTTTCTGACAACACCGCGTCGTCTCTTCTCCAGACAGATAATAGCATGTCAGAGTCACTGGCCAAAGGGCCACATGTTAGCAGTCGGCTGAAGTGACATTTGAGATGGTCTTGGGACCCGCTGGCAGTGGCAGCAGCCATCCAAGTGTCCTACAATTCAATTCTGTGCTTGACAGCGTACGAAATTATCTGTAGACAGATGATAGATCGTTAGTGGACTGAACATTTCCTATGCAGGACATTCAAGGACTTCTATATCACACAGAATCAAGGCACAAGGTTTAAATAATGCCGAAGTTTTGTAATTGCACGATTGAGAAACCGTGCACTTGACTGCGTGCTAACAGCTTTGTGTGGACTGACAGTTCCAGTGCGGGCCGAGGCTTCTCCGGGGTCTGGAGTTTCTTATTCTTCTCCCCTCAACCTGAGTGACAAACAGTGCGCCGTGCCTCCGAGCTGCAAGCTTATTCGGCCCTAATCTGCTCACACCGGTCAATGAGTGTCAATCAGGCCTCGCCCTCCGCTCACATTCGCAACAAGTTCCATATCCTTAGAAAACAATTATGATTGGGCTGTTGCGAAAATTGATCCCCGGGTTGACGAGCTCCACGCACACATTCTTCTCTGGCTGGTGGGGTCCTGCCATGGGAAGCAATTACTGCTGGTTGCCAGCTGACAGCCTCATTCCAGAGTGAGTCAGGGCTGGCTTGATCCTCGGGCACTCTCTAGGCAAATTGTATCCTCGCACTCATCTCAAACCTCTTACCAACTGCTGGCTTCTATCAGGAAAATAGATTGTTCCCTTTGTTCCCAATGCATGTTGGGGAATGGGATGGACATGACGTTTCAACAGTAAGGAGCTGCTTTAATTTTAATGGGCCGCACTGTACGCCGGGGCAGAAGGGGGCCTGCTTGGAGTACAGGCTTCTGCCTGCAGACCTGGAGGAGGCCGGAGGATGGGACCTCCATCAACTTGACAGGTATCATATCATCCTAACAGTGAAGTGCAGAAACCACGTCCCAGGTTTTCGTATTGTTTGAGAGTCGGATTGTTCGACTAGACCGCTTTGGCAGTGATGGTTCGCTCAAGGTGATATTTGTCAATTACAAACTTTCCAAAACGAAAAATAAAGTTTTAGTCTAAAAAGAAACACCAACACTGTGCCTCACATGAATTTGTACAATCAAATAATTTTTTACAATTGTTTTATGTAGCAGCTTATATTTTTCAATTTTGGTTATGGCAAATAAATTTAAATAAAAGAAAGTGTGTATTCTATTTATAATATAGATAATATACATAGGAACATTGGGGATAACAATCTCACATATTTCCAGGGATGAAATTCTTATGGAACCAATTATGTTTCATTTAATCCTTTAATGTAAGTCACAATAGTATGTTCAAGCTTCATTACTTCACAAAGGCTTTATGTTTCTTCCTCACTCAGTAATACTTACTCCCTCAAGGAATGAAAGAGGTTGATCCTTTTGGAACTACTGCAGGTTTTAAATGTGCCAGGACTCTATAAACAAGGGAAAAATTCAGAGAGTTTCAAAGTCTCATCTGTCAATTTACTTATTAATTTAATAAACACATCAAGAGACTGCACAGTGAACACTTTAATCATTGTAATTAATGCATGTAGCTGCATTCCTCTCTCTGTGTGTATTAGCAAGCACTAGAGAATAAATAAATTAAAATATATACAGCCTTCAACTAATTATCATGCAAATACAGCAGCAACAAAGCATAGAGGGGCCGTTAATCTTTGCCAGCGCGTCGCTGCAATTCCCAGATGTGCTTAAAGCTGTCCGTAGCACAATTAGAGACGAAGTGAGATGGCAAGAGAGAGAGAGAGAGAGAGAGAGAGAGAGAGAGAGAGGGAGGGAGAGAGAGATGTCTGTCACTTACTCATTGTCAAATTAATTCGGTTTTTGCTCGCCCTTGTCTCAGCAAGCAATACCGCACGTCACCTGCCTCCCCACACGCGACGCCACTGGCGATGTCTGATTAGTGAATGAAATTCAGTCAATCGTGTTTTTCCCCAGTCTGATCATCTCGCTCTGAATTCGGATTCATTCGCTGTAAATCGGTTTGAGTGCTCCTCGAGGCAATCCTGTTTGACTCGTTTAACCGTCTATTTCAAACATGTTCGATTCGCAAACTGACTAAAGGGCGAAAACGAACTTAACTTGTAAATGCTAATTATATCTTGATTCTAAATGACTGTTTTATGAGCTAAACCATTACTGCAACATCTTGTAGGCTAGTCAAAAACACATGAAATCTGGATGTAATTATGCCTTTAATTATGGCATAAAAGAATAATTGTTGTTTCGAACAGCGAACTGTTCGAAAGAACCGATTTGCGTGAAAAAGCTGGATTTCCACACTGTAAAAACAATTCTGTAAAATTTACGGTAAAAAAAACGGCAGCTGTGGTTGCCGGAATTCTACCGTGAAATATACGGTAGCAACAATTTAGGTTTTACGGTTTTAACTTAAATTTACAGTTAAATACCGTAATTTCATTAACTGATATAATGTTGATATACCAACCTGTTGAAGTACTGAAGTCTGTTTTGTACCTTTGAAATACACTGATAACCACCAAATGCAGAAGGTGATGAGAAAGTCACATGATGAACCAAAGCCCATCACAAGCAGCTTTTAAATAATAACATATATAGAAGGTGCACAGTGTCATTCACACAAGCACTAAACACCATCATGGTGAGACTCATTAAACTGAAATATGCAATAAACATTAATTTAACAACATTAGATGTAACATACAATCCTAATAAACATAACTGATAAGAAAAAAACTAAGAAGAAACCTAGTTATTTCAAAGAAAAAACATCAAATTCAAACTAAATTTGAAATGCAACGCAGGGAATTCTGGGAACGTCAATTTCTGGTCCCTGTAAATTTTACATTCTTTTTCACTTCCAAAAGCGGTATTTCACCGTAAAATTGTCTGAAATGTCTATTACAGTTTTTCACCATATATATTAGGGGAACTTACTGTTAACCATTTAACAGGTTTTTACTGTTAAAATCACGGTCATTTTTTACAGTGCAGCAGTGGTGGAAAGAGTACTGAAAATTTGTACTTAATTACAAGTACTGTTACATTGCTGAAATACTATAGGCTACTCAATTACAAGTAAAAGTACTGGTGTCAAAACAGTACTTAAGTAAAAGTACAAAGTACTCTTCTCAAAAACTACTCAGAGTAGTTACTAGTTACTTTTTAGCCGGCGATATTTAATGAATTGTCAAAAAAATATTCATTCATATTTAAGATCTATGTGGATAATAGTTTTAATACTTTGAACAAAACCTACTTTTATCTTATTGATAAAGTATGTGAATTAGTTGTCATGATACAGGAATTTCTAACCTCAATAACTTGAAAAATATCGATATTAAAGTACCCGTTATCCAGAAGTTGCAACTGACTTCAGTGTTGTGATGTATTTCCAAGTGAAATGGAATACTGACTAAAGGGCAGGGCTTTATTGTGGTGCACCTCCACTCCACCTCTTGTTCAGAGCAGACTCACGGTTGAATAAGAGTGGTTAAGAATATCTGCTTGTTACGTCTGACATCAAGCTTCACCACTTCTGGGTCCTAACACTCTGCCAGATGCCCCAAGAAAACACCAAACTGTGCTAATATACACCCACGATGTCATGTAATACTGAAAAATGATAACCCTAACCTTTATCTCCATACTGAAATCCCAGATGACCAAACATTGATTCAGCTAAAATATTAGTATCTAAGACATTGTGAGCACGGAGACTGTAGTGTGCACAGCAATATTTTAAATGCTTAGCTTAAATATGTAATATTAATTCAATAGTGCTCATAAATGGCTGTTGAGATGGTATTCTCAAGTGAAATAAGTAGAGGCTTGGACCCAGAAACAGCAATCCTTATGTCACACTTAACAAGAGGATTCTCCCCAAGCTGTCAAACTGACGTCATCAGAGCAAGAACGCCATTCCAGAGCAGAAGCATTTTTTCAGTTTTTGATTAAAAGATTACAATGGCAGACAATTTATTTATTTCAGTGTATTGACTTGCACGGTTTAATTGTTCACCACAAGACTATGTGCACTAAAATGTGAGTAGGGTAATTTTTGATTTCATGATGACTTTAATCATTTTCAGTACCACTGGCAAAACTACCACATACTGTATACTGCCATATAGATATTTTAATATCTCTTTTTTTTGTCCATCAATTTTTTCAAGGCAATCATTATTTCAAGCTTTGAGTGGTTTAATCCAAGTCTTCTAAAAAGACACGTGTGCTTTATATGATGTACAGATTTTCATACAGGCTTTTATTTACATACATATAAACACTAATCAATTACCATTACAAAAAATGTCAATCTTAAACATTTGCTCATTCTGTGTATTTGTGTCTTTAAAATAGGGAAACTTTGTTGCAAAAGCTTACAGCTCAAGGAAGCATGATTTCAAATTTGATTTCAAACTGAATTGAATTTACAAAAAAAAAGACAAGTACATGATCAGTAATAAAATTAAAAAACAAATGACCTCAGTTCAGTTGAGGTATTCAAAATATGACAACACTGAATTTTTAAGAGCCATATATGTTATTTATTTAAGTAAATGGAACATCAGATGGCTTTGACCATGTAATGTCTGTGCAATGTAGTGATGCAGTTAGACAGACTAGGATATTTATATGTAGAAATCATACAAATATCCCATTCAGAAACATTTATGCATGAAGTGACATTGTAAAGAAATTAAAGTTCCATATTTGACTCTTGAAAGACTTAATGCTGCATTTCATTTACAGCCAATAAAATTTCCAGTGGCATTTTCATCGGTCAGGCGTGGATCTATTCTGAATGGCTGATAACTTTTGACAAAGTTTAATCCAAGAGCAAAGAGAATTAATAATTTCTACTATAAAAGCACGGAGAGATCGCGATTGCACACAATCTGAGTGCACACAAGCAATATCGGAGAGGACAGGCAGTTCATTTGTATAAGGCCTATTTGAGAGCTCGCATCCAGTTTTCTGCGATTAGGCTACATGACTGTGTTCTCATGTTACAATAGAGCGTTAGCCACATTTGCGCGGGAATGATTAGAATTATGCGGAATACCTGCAATCCCGCGCGGACACATACTCTGTAATTGAAGTAGATTATTTTGTTTAATTTGTATTTAAGTACAAGTAAAAGTAGGCCTACCGCTTTAAAAACATACTCAAAAAAAGTACAAGTACCTGAAAAACTACTTAATTACAGTAACGTGAGTAGTTGTAATTCGTTACCTCCACCACTGATTTCCAGCAGCTCGCGTTAGCAGCCATTTAATCACCTGACCTGTTGCGCAATGTCACGCGACCTCAGAGCGATGGATGCGTTTGAAGTTGATAGGGGCACGCGCTGGCGGTGTCAACATTACAGGATTTTAATTGACTTTCGGAGATGAGCTGCAGTATACAAAGGAACCACCAAATGCTATCAAGAACTCATCAACCCAGACGTTTTGTCCATGCGTGGTAAGAGTGAATAGGGCAGGGGCATGCCATTATGCCGCATGTCAATCCAATTTGTTCTCCCATGTATAAAGATAAGTTGAATACTGCGGCTGCAGGTTGCGTCACATGGTTTTGTTTGCAATATAGTGGAAAGCTGATTGCTTGAGCTAAAATCGAAAAGATGGTCAGATCAGGCAGGGCGGTGGAGGCTATTTAAAGGAATGCAGTTTTTCTTTTTACACTGATATCAAAACAGCAGGTGTCATTTGGGACGTTATACTAGCTCATATTTAGAAACCTGATTTATTTATTTATTTAAAGGTGCATTATTTTTTCCCCTTATTAAAAAGTTTTACACATAAAGATACAGAATAGTACATTTGGATTTCATATTTTTTAATTTTTATACTTATGAGTCAAACTGAGACGACTCTGTTTATATATATATATTATTTACCATAATAATAATAATAATAACCCTCATGCTTTTTTTTTTTTACCAAATAATAAAAAATAAATAAATAAAATAATAACCCTCATGCTTTAAAACTGATCTGTTCCATGTAAATTTTAGTTTTTGTCCTATCCATACGTGTCCAAATTTTATTGTTTGTTTTGGTTCTATAGAGTGCAACTGTTGGCCTCTGAAATAAAATTAAAAAATCCCATTTAAAGAACACTTCCATGAAGCACTCTGTGAATGATGTGTCAGTTTCCATACTGTAAAAAAAAAAAATTGTTCCAAAAAGTTGTTTCAACTTAAAATAATTTGTTACCCCGCTGACTTAAAATTCTTAGTTTAGTCAACTTGAAAATTTAAGTTACTCAATGTTAATTTAAGGGACAACTGGAATGTTTTAGTTGATATAAACTAAAAAATTTAAGTCAGCGGGGTAACAAATTATTTTAAGTTGAAACAACTATTTTTTTTTTTACAGTGTATTCACAATATGCATATTTTGCAATAAATGTGATGTTGTTTCCATATATGTAAACAACATCTTTAAATCATTAGTTTCATATTTCTTCATAATTATTTATACAATTATGTCATTTGCAATGCTTCATGGGGTTACTTTTTTGCTTCAAATTGAAGTTTATAATGTTGTGATTTACCTCATAGTTGATTGGTTTGGTTCGGTTCATAACTTGTAACTCTTGAACAAAGACTTTTTAAAATCCCTTGGGGAAAGAGTCTGCTGAAAAGTGGATGACACTGTATGTTTATCACTTGGTTTTCATTCTATATAGTGTTATGGCTGCTTAGCTTAACACTACAGAATGTGATAATACTTTTACGGTGTAATCTGATTGATCTAAAATTACACTCCTCATAAATGTTTAACATTAACTATCGTTTGCTGTTATTGTGTTACATTATTTCTTGTTGGAAACTTGTTGCAACGCCATGTATGTTTGAGCCATAATAGTGATGTTTTCATTAATGGCAATCATATTATTTTTGTACGTTTTGATACATTGAAAGTTTCCTTTTTTTTGTAGCATGTTGTCATCCTTTCTTGAGATTCAGAGATGGTAGTTTGAGGAACAATGAGGATGCTTCATTTTCATGTGAGTAACTAACAGCTTAAACCAGAATGTGTTAGTGAATTGCTGGGAACCCTGGACTGTCATGGGTAAAGTGGAAAGTTTGGTCACCTTATTATTATTTTTTTTCCTTCCCCAAAGATGTTGACAAAACCTACTGTATGATGTCTTTCTATGCTGTGTATTGTCTAATGCAGACAATGAAAGGCCTTGTAGTTACAAATATTTCGCTTTGGTAAAATGTTAGGCGTTCTCTGTTATGCATACATTAAAGTTACATGTAAGCCAGTAAACAAGTTCAGTTGAAAGTAGCTCAGAATTAACTGATAATATCATATTAGAAACAATTTTGAGAAATGTTACTGCTCTGGCACTTAACACAATTAGAGGCCTTATTGCAGCATTGTACAATAAAATACAATAAGTCACCCAAACCTTTAACACTCCGCGAATGCTTCCAAATCCATTGGTAACCCACTTAAGAGGAATCAAATTCTCTCAGGTAATTACAGCTTCAGAGCGCCGTGCCCTTATACGCAAACTTATATGCTCCAACGAGGACTTTACTCTGAAATTTTAATCACATTTTCCATTCATCCCTGATGAATTCAAAGTGTATGGCCCTGTTTTTGTGCTATGAAATCCAATTCGGCGAAAGACTAAAATCTAATTGGCCTCCTTTTGTTCATCACGACAGTTACAGCCCGAGCAAAACAAATAAGCAAACTGCGACTTCTTATCAGCACTCTTATTATCATAATGACCTTATTTGCCTAAATATTGTCCCTATTAGTCCAAGAGAAAGTATGGAGTCCAGTGCATAATGAACCGCCGGGGTCTTGGATCACACTAGGGATTTTGACATGCCTTTTATTACTTTTACACTAAATGGAGGAAATGATGTGGCTCTTGTTGGTGATTACTTAGTGTCTCCTTGATGTCAAAGTGAAAAGTGTATCCTCTTTTAATATTTGATTGTTTTTTTTCTGACGCAATTTTATCCAATTCATCATTTTGTGTGCTAATTTACTGAGCTTGTGACACTTTCAGTGATCTGAGTTACTGCCTAAGTGGACCTTCTAAGATGATGTTGTCGTTTGATGTCAAATTTCCTTTTGGCAAATTGACTACATTGAGGGAAAAGAGTTTGTGCAAAACATCTTTCCCTCATTTCTCAGAGTTTCAAACCCGAAGAACTCTATAAACAACAGCGAGCACAACACTTGCGGTCTTTTCATGTCTGAAGTGTTCATATAGGCTAGTTTCCACACACATAGATAGATATGTGTGTTTATTTCTTAATGAGGCCGCCTATTAATGTACTTATTTTGGTCCATATTAAAAACAGTTTAATCTATGCATGTTTGCTCTTGCTCATCAATTAATCTACGTTTGGCCTGAAACAAAACTTTAGCGGGAGGCTGGTTGCTTATTTCCTACTTATCCTTATCAGAGTTGCGTTAGGAGGTTATGTGCAGGCTCAAAAGCGCAACATTAACAGCATAGTTGTCATAGCTTTTCTTGCGCGCACAGTGAACTGGGCATGCATTCTTGTGACACATCAAGCTCGTTAAAATAGCTGGGAAACTATTGGTGGTGAACGCAAAAGAATACAAAATAGCGGGAAACGGTGTCTGTCTATAACCAAGACAAAAGCCAAAAAAAGAAAAGAACAAGAAAGCGAGGCACTGAGAGAAAGATATTGAAGTCTGATTGCTCTCCGTCTTTGTCTGGATTTGTTTCCCTGCTTGTTATTATTACGCTTAGAAAAACGACAATTACGCAGAAAAAATCAGAGGGGAATATTCATTACGATTCATTATCTGCTCCACCAAATTGCATCAAGCTTATAAAATATTTCTTTCACTTGTTCAAAGGCTTGTTAGCGCTTAAATTCAATTACTGCCGACTGTAACAGACTGTCAGGACTTTTTAGCAAATCATTAGTCAAGGTTTACTCCTGGGCAGAGAACAGCCGCTTGACAGCCTTAATTGTTGTGAACCATTTAAAGGTCCGCTAATGAAGCAGGGCTATAGTCGGCCAGTAGTAGTTGGCTCGAGATTGAAATTTCCAAAACTTTGGCAAGATCAAAGTGATACGGTGGAGACCATTTGCTAAATTATCAGCTTGAAATTAAGCCCGTCTGTGACCTTGCTTTTTCCATCCGAGCTTTTCTAAGATGGAGGGGAGGAAAAGGTTACCCTCAATCTCAGTGCCTTTCATCTAGAAATGAAATAACATGGAGAAATATGAATTAAATATTGTCTTGGAGGAAGAGGCAAAGAGACGTTCATCTTGACATGGTGACAGCAGCAGAATTTTGTGTGGTAGTAGGCAGGGGTTTGATTACCGAGGACAGCCAAAGAGCAGGCAACTTGACCAATCGTAGCAGAGTCAGTTGCTTCATAAATAAAGCATTATTGTTGTCCTCTATGAACTCCATAAACTGCAGAGCATTTTAAAATCCTCTAACCTATCTCAATGTTGTTCTTCCTTCTATGCTTGAGAAATGAAATTTGATATAGGAAAGACATTCAGGGGATTCTTGAAGGATGTAGGCCTATTTCCTGGATGATTGAAATGCATCTTTCTAGACACTGTTTTCCCATGTTTCACACTAAAGCTTTTCACTAAATTTTAAAGCTCTTAGCAGCTGCTTTGCTACTTGATGTAATAAGAACGTACTAAGCTCCTTTGTAGCACTGTTTTGGTTTCCCCCCATCCATTCCTTTTGTACCAGTGGTGATTTGTTCGCTCTCTCTCTCTTTTTTTCTGCATTCTTCAGAGCTGTGTAAAGTGGTTTCGTATTCAATTGGTCCCTTGATGTCACATTGGACAGATACTTGGATGGAAAATGGGGGTAAGAGTGTTTTATGTACTTATTAGCTTAAGTGCTAAATCACAGCTGTTCCACAGAGCATGTTTAATAGTCATTTTTGAAACTTAGCACATGAAAATCCACCTGAAACTTCACAGTGACATTTCCAAAGTGATCCTCGGCGAGTAACTAATGACATGCAAAGGGTAATTCAGACAAAACCCGTGTGACCTGTACATGGCTGAATAAGTAGTTGCGAACCTCTCGTTAGAGGCTTTTCCCACACATTTGATCCATAAATTGCCTCGAGATTTTCTGGGAGGTGTTTTGGTAAACCACCGCTCCTGTGCAGATATGCTTGTTGGTGCTTTCACATCAGTGGAATGTGATACACTCTTTAGTGTGACTGACAGGAAGAAGCACAATGACTCACTTATGGCAGCTCCACACCAGTGACCCACACCAGAACACTTTTGCTCTGAACCCCACCAGCTGGCGGCCTGCAAAACAGAGAAGATTAAATGTACCGGACCGCGGCTTGCTGTCGACGTACTGATGGAACCTTTTAAAGGCGAAATTGTTGCCGAGTGAAAGCGTAGTGCACTTGGCTGATGTCATTTCACAGCTGTTTGCTCAATTAAGCTGTGCAATGGCACGGACCCCACTTTACTCATTTGCTCTACACATCGGGACCTCCTCTACAGTTAATGCCGAGGCTTTTTTTCAGGCCTTGTGACCTCTCATGAGCGCAGGTTCAAAAGATTTGACTTCACTCATCACATTGTTAGGCTGTTGAGAGGACTGCTCCCCTTGTTGCTAGTTGTCCATCAGTTCTTCTCAGACTAGCTGGGGTTTTTGTTCCCATATCTGGCTTCTCTTCAATTAACAGACAGCTATTGCAGCTGCTTAGATGCTTTGTCTTTTGAGATTTTAAGAGCTGCCCCTTGTTTAAGATTTATCTTTCATCAAGCAAAAGCAAGCATTTTGGTGCCTAAGCTTGTGGTCGCAGCCTTCGCTCCATCAACCTGTGTGTCCTCACACTTTGCTTAAGCACTCGGATGATTAATGGATTCTGTGGCGTACACCTACCAGCAGCTATTAGCATTGATTTATCTTGTATAATATTCCAGTCTTGTCAGTTACATCTGATCACTGTCAGCTTGCTGTGCTGCATTTTGTGGAAGATTTGGAAGAAGTGGAAATTATGTTTGTAGAGAATGAGTTTGAATATCTAATGATCAGTGATATGTAAGAGTGTCCAGAAAAAGAAAAGAAAATATGATCTTTAAATTTAATGACTCTAAAAATGACGTGCTTTAACCATCAAGGAAGAGGCAATAATATAATTTAAACCATGAACTGACTGTAATTTTTTTTAATTTAACAAATGAGTGTTTTGAGAAAATCTTTTTATTGTTTCTAGTTTTTTTGTGCAAAAATCATGCATTATGAATTTTTAAAGTAATTATTATTATTTTTTTAAATGATCTGATTTCAAGAGACCAGTATTAATAAGCAGTGAAGTTGTTTTAAATTAAATAAAGTTAACTATGTTCAAAAGGTTTAAATTATCTGATTTTAAAGGAGCAATATTAATAAGCTGTGTCAGTTTTATTTCCCCCCCTGAAATGTCATTCTTTCCTCCTCATTTTCATATAAGGATAGATGCGTCACCCAGAGGTTTTTGAATTTATACCCCCTAAAAATGATCACACTTCTGTTTAATTAAGAAATTGAAAACACACTCATCATATAAGACATTTATTCATTCTACATTCATTTTTACATGCATGTTTTTAAAATAAAGTAGTAGATCTGGACAAAAAATTGGCATTGTTAGTGGCATATGCTGTATACCAGTGATCAGATTTTAGTCTGCTGTGCTTAATTTCATAGAAGAATATTCTATATAATTTTAGTTGGAAGAGGAAATCATATTTGCAAGCTACCATCTGAAGTACCACCGTCATCAGATGGAAAAAGTTGACGGAAAGGCTAGTAGACTCAGCACAAAGATTGAGCAGATTTCCTCCCCTCCAGATCCCCTCTGGAAATACCTCCCAAGAAAGACGTACACCACATGGCCAGAGCTTAGTTTAAGTCACTCAGAGTTATTGGGTTTTGACAGTGTGTGCCATCGAGGCTTTACCCTCAACAGGTGTTTTACATTCCCCCTCTAGAGGGTGGCCTGCAGACTGTTGCCTACAGAGGCTGTAGGCTCTGCCTTAAATTGTTCCCTCCTCTGCCATTTGGCCAATGGGGTTACAGCAAGACATCTCACACACATTTCTTTCATTGCTACTTCAGACAACACATGTAGGCAACAGAGAGCCGAGCTGTAAACGTCAGACTTTGAACTATGAACCTGCCAAATCCTGCGATATGGTGCCATCCTCGGTGAGCCTGGAAACACTTTGCATTGTAGCTTTTCTTTTTCAGTCGTTCTATATCCAGCCCTTGAGTTTTGCGCTTGAGGAGTTCTGTATACCCCCCCAACCCACCTCCCACCGTCATCAAGTGTTCCACACTAAAGCGCAATGGAATGTCAAGACGATGATAAGAAGCAAGCTGCGAGCTGTCAATGCCGTCCTGATTAGGGAGCGAGGCTGAGGTGGGATCCGTAGCTCGAGCGAGCAAATCTCGAAAGTCCTCACAAAATATCTCCACTAGCAAATCAAATGCAGCTGTACGGCGGTATCTGTTGCACCTGAGCTCCAAACAAGAGGAGACTTTATTATTATTTTAATTAGGTTCTTTGTGTTTAATTTCCCTAGGCTTACCCTGAGTCAGTGCCGGTGTGAATGAGGAAGCGTGCACTTTGAGTGCCGATACCCCCAAGTGATTATAGCGCAGGTACAATAGCTGGCATGTATAAAATTTCTCTTATTAAAGTCAATACATATACATATGTCTGATGCATAATTTATACCAGCAGCATGTAGCGCCAACATGGGAGAATAGCTTCACAGACTTCAGACTTTTTTATTGCCTTCAAAGTGTTTTAGAAAGAGCATCAGGCTTTAGAGGGAATTCTGCCGAGCTTTCAGCAAACACTGATTTGGGTGAACGTCCCAAATGTAGTTTCCTCCACATTTATTTGACCAGGATACCAAATATTTAGAGACAAAAGTTTCTTATTCTTTCATAGATTTTGTCAAATCTGCACTGCACTATTATGAATACTTTTGTATTGTTTTAATAGCATATTAGAGTACTTACAATGAATGTACAACCATAAAAATACATTAAGCTTTTATAAAGCATTCCACACTGGAGTCCTGCAGGACCAATTGCTGTTTCTTAAGGGAAACGCTGTTCTTTAGTTATTAGTCGGGTTTCCAGCCATTTACATGTTTGACAGATGCTTTTATCCAAACCGCTCGCACTGTATTGAAGATACACATTTTATCAGTTCATGCATTCCCTGGGAATTGAACCCATGATCTACTTCAGTTTTAATGCCACATTTTCCCTTCTTTGGGACATCAGACAAAAAAATGCTAAATTAAAAACCTAAGAATTTAGATAAAATTGGCAAAGAAAAAAAGACTAATTTATAAACTGCAAAAATAAAGATGTGCATTACATGCCATGTGTTTAAAAAAAATTGTTCAGAGAAGAACATTATTATTGCATAACATTTTAAATGTTACTGTCATCATTTTGAAGTAACTTATTACATTTATTAAAAAAAAAAAAAAAACGCCTTCACGTGTCCCAATGTCTTGAACAAAAATAATTTAAACTCTTTTATTTGGAAATTGCTTTTGCATAAATTAAATTCTCAACTTTGATAGAAACAGCTATTTTTGTCGACTGAACAAATGCAAATGAAAGTCTAAAGCTAGATTATAACCAAAGACAAAGCAATCTTTGTTCTCGTCCATAGTTTGATGTATGTGCCTGATGAAAGGTTAATGGGGCAAAACAACTCAATTAAAAAAAGCAACAGTTTTGGTTCCCATCATCAAAATTGTGGCCACTCTGTTAAAAACATAGTACATTCCTCTGTTTAAGCACACCATCTGGCCCCTGAACAGACAAAAGTTTGCTTTCACGTTAGATGTTTATTGTTCTGAAAGATTGATGCGGCTAATATCAGCCTTCACGATGACAGATTATCATCAGCAGTTAATCAGCGCTATTAGGAGATAAATATCAGTAATTTAATCAGTACAGTAATTTCTTTAGCAATAATACAATTTACAAATGTAAGTGATTAAGTAATTAGCATACATCGCTCCAGATAACAGTCCCTCAGAGTTCTGAGCGTCTGGTTTCTGTAGATCTCTCCGGTTGATTTTAGTCTCCCCTGCAATGTTTTTTTTTTTTTTATTCTTGTCTTTTTTGTGAATGAGAATTGTTAGTTCTTGGCCGAAACCCAGAGCACTTTGTAAATGACCCTCATCTTTTTTTGAAGGCCTTCTTTAAGTCCGCTGTTAAGTCCAGCCGTTTTCAAGTTAGCGTGGACATGTTGCACAAGTGCTGCACACTTGGGAAATGAATGCCTTACATTAAATTCAATTGAAAAATTATGTGCACTTGATAAAATAAAGCCTGGCTCTGGGCTGGCATATCTAAACAGCTATCAAGGATCCCTTTGTTGCTCTTCAAGCAGCACCCGCCTGGGGCAAGTCCTGGTTTCAACATTCTAAAGTTATACTCCTTTATTTACAAAGTAATTTGTCGGTTAGTGTTAATTTCCTAAATGCGACATAAAAGGAGTGCGGCGGAGAGAAATTTTGGGGAGAAAATCATAAAAACAGCCGAGAATCAGGCAAATTGCTAACATGTGTGCCCTGCTGCTGAGGGCTGCCTCTGCGTGGCTGTTCCCGGCCCTCTGAGCATTGGCCAGTTCCGTTTGAAGGGTGCAGTTCTTTAATGAAGGGCTAATTTTTATTGCCACTCCATTGACTTCAAAGCAGTTCAGGTTGCCAAACATAATTTCACTGGAGGTATTTTCAGGTGCACTGCAAATAGTTCATAAATAATTTCCCCATTAGGCCCGTTCTTCTCGCGAGCGCCACTTTTTGGGGTTGAATGTTTCATGTGTTTGTCTGCATGCCTCTCTCGGGTCCTCCTCCACGAGCCCACGGAGTCAAATGCCACTTAGTAGATCTGCGAGTTCTCCACTAGCCTTCAGACGGGACTGCGGCATCAGACGTGTCATTTACTCGCAGGGAGAAGCCTGATTAGAGGATTAGTGAATTAGAATAAATCCGACCCAACAGGGCTAATGGGGAATGCCTTATTGCACATGACCAGGCTGCCACTTTCAATGCGCTCTCAATACTGTCGTGGAATGAAACGCAACACCCTTGCACCCTGCTTTACCACTATGTTGAATTATTGCATTGTTCGAAAATTTCACCCAACACATATATAATCAGAGGAGTCTTTGTTACTCATGCAGTGAGTCTCAGGCAATTAAAGTTGATGAAAGAATTGCATTATGAATATTTGTTATGAGTGTGATTAGATTAGACGGATGATGATGTGCGTGTACATGCATATTTGGCTCATTCAGGGAAATTCTCTTGTAGAATACAATTAGGGGCTGTTTTTAGTGTATTTTTCCTTAAAGGAATATTCAGAGTTCAATACAAGTTAACCACTACAAAATGCACTCGCCCATTTTTTGAAGGATTGTGATTTTTATCAAAACGTTTATTTTTCTGTTGAAACTATATTTGTATGGAGCAATAAGTTGTTTTTATGGCCTTTTTAAAATTTTAACTTGTATGTTGTCATGTCACTAAAGTTGTAAAAGTGAATCTAATTTTCTAACGTCTAAATTAATTTTTGTGCGTGCTGCCAATTGAACTTGTATTGAACCTGAAAAATTCCTTTAATACAACCTAGTTGCTTTGTTGCGTCACTGAAAAGATATTCCTGTAGTCGTGCTCTTATTTGCATCTGAAATACAGTTTTCCTTCTTTGTGGCATTCAGTTTTCTCATATAATGCACATTTTATCCTCCTTGTCGATTTGAGATTTTAATAGATTTTGAGAGACTTCCAGATCCAGGCAATCAAAGTCTTTATTGAACACAAACTAGCAATAAAAAGAATAACGGCATCAAAGCACATGTTTCACATTCCACCACATTCTGAAAGGATTATATGAGACTTATGGGGCCATGCTTTGACTTAGCAAGCTATTAAACATGTTTCGCCAATGTCAAATGCTTTGTAAAGAACTTCATAAAAACTCTTTTGATAGGTAATAACATGGAGGAAGTGGAGCTCTGGGTTTTTTTTCTTCAGAGCACTCGGTCACAAACATAAAAATGCAGCTACAGACATACGAGCATGAGAGCCTAATGCAGTTTTTCCCATTATTGTGTGTAAAGTATTATTATTGTTTTTTTAATTACATTTCTGTCCCTGCAGCAGACTGCAACCTTTGAGGGGGAAAAATGGAACACTCCTTTTATTGTTACCAGGCAGGTATTTGGCAATAAGGCGCATTGGTGTCATTGTACACGTAACATGTTTAATGTGAAAACAGACCATAAATCATGAATCATTGCGGTGATATTTGATTATGCTCCATAATTGCTGTTACCCACGCCAGAATTTTCAGCTCGTGCTGGCATTAAGTGCAGTCTGCTCTGTAAACGGTTGTAAGTTGGAAACGTCGCTAACGTTTGTGAGTTTATAGCTTATCCTGTGTTCATATTGAGATATATTTGTGCTTTTTGTTTATATGTAATATAGAACATCACGACAAAATGATTTTGTCGGATATATTGAGGCTCTTTTATTGTTTGGTTTTGTTTACTTTGATTCAAAGCCATTTTTAATATTCCTAGACTTTATAATCCTTCCAAAATGAAGAGAACATTAACCTGTCTGGTCAGATACTGTGTAATGAAGCTGTGGCATTGTTTACAGGCTTATGTACTGTAGCCTATATTATATGTATTTGGCTCTATAAATGGAGATATGTCAGCGAATGTGCACCATCTTCAGCTGAAGAAGGCAAAGTTTGATTCATGAGGAATTTAGAGACTCCATATAGGTCCCAAAAACATAGACGCCCCTAATCAGCCCTAATAGAAGGTATGTTCTCAATTTCAAGCCAGACAGATAATAATATGGCACATTTGTGTGGAAACACCACAGTGATGAAGTCCACAGGGTTTTGAAAGCGTACGAGGTGTGTATTTTGAAAATTGGGTGAAGTATGCTTGTTGGAAAATGCTCTTCTCTTGTGGGTTCTTTTTTTAAAGATCAAACCACCAATACAAGACTGATTGTTCTTGTGATTCATGACTGCAGTCTGCCTAATTCCTCTAGATACACAAACACTTAATTAATGAGTCATTATGAGAGGAAGGAGAGCCCAGGGTATCTGTTAAACACATTCACAGATTGGGGCTAATGAGTTCTGTCTGTGCACAGTATGCCCATTATGGGATTGGCGCTGACTGGTGTTCCACCTCTGGGTGGTGTCGGTGCTGGGATACTCGCTGGGCAGTCCTGGAGGGCCGGTCGGACTCCCAAGGGAGTGCTGAGGCCCTCAGCCCATGCCTTATCCCAGCTACAGGAAATGAGAGCCTGACCTCTACTGTGGGAGGAATAAGGGCCATCTGAAAGCTGGCAGGGGAAAAAGTGCATTTATCTTTCCCACAAAAAGCTTCAGCTAATTGTAGCACTGAAGTACATAGTTTCCATCATAATCCATCTCTAAAGGAGTGAAGAACTGGAATAATTTTAGAGTACGTAAGTGGTGAATCTTCTTGTAATAAATACCCAGGAAGAGAGCCAGAATTGTTGCCACATTGGGTTTTTGTCCTGTAATGCATAACTTAGCAAAGGGGCCTTTATTCCCAGACCCGGTTCATTATCCTAACCCGTGTTTCAGAATGCAATTTTGATTCAAAGCCATTTTTAATGTTCCAAGACCATCCTCATAATAGGGCCCTCCCAAATGAAGAGACGCTTATTATGCATGGTCATAATTAATCCAAAAAGATCACTCACTTAATCGTTCACATCAGACCCTAGAAAATCTTCTCTAGATTTTCTGCTGCTTTCTGATCATAAATAATCACACAAAGAGACGCTCAATTAGATTTCCCTCAAAAGTCCTGGCATTATGTTGGGGGAAAAAATCCTCTAACTAGTCAGGCTATATGCGTAATTGCTCTCCAGTGACTTTGATATCAGTCTTAAGCTGGAGGTTTAACTTCTCCTAATGACGGCTTCTTTGAGGTAAAAGTTCTCCATAATTGCAATTATAATTATCTGTAAAGTTATTTTTCTTCCTCCCTGAACCTTTCTGCTGAGTTGCTATTGGTAGCATTCAATGTACATTAAGTTTTGCTTTGTAGTGTTGCTGAACTATTTTTTTGCCGTTTTGCAGTGGAAAGTCTTTAAACCTTTTTTTGAAGTTTTGCAGTAGTGTGTCATTAAACGTTTTTTTGCAGTTAAGTGTTGTGTAATGACTTTTTCTTTTTTGCAGTTTTGCATTAGTGCCGTTTTGAATTGAAAATAGGCCCTAACTGATTAATGTAATTCCTAACCGAATGTTATAAGACATGAAATGTTTTGCATTTTCGACATATTGGACATACAAATAATAGTGCAAATTTTAAAATGTTATTTGCAAATAGTTATTTACCAACTAGAATTAGACCTGGAATTTACTTTCACCATTCTAATTTGTTCAGCATTTTTAACAATTACTTTTAACTTTTTTTTTTTTAACATAATTGAGATTATTTTATCTATTGTTCAGTTATTTTTACTAGCACTGTCAGAAAAAAAATGTAAAGAAAAGTGAAGAAACAGTTTTTATATTTTGCTACATGCTGCTCTTCTTTCCACTAGACTTCAGGGATGAAATTGTAGTCATCTCCAGATTTTTTATACAGATCCTGTACATATCTTGTGGCTGTGTATCAACGTTTGAGCAGAATTTCACTCTCAATCTTCATTCTCTGAAACATCATGTCATCCTAGCCAATCAGTGATAAGGGCTGTAACTAGATCTGGTTAGACTCCTCATGTTGGTAAGCCCATTACTGCAAGATATGCCTACCCAAACCCATGTCTTTGTTTCGTCCTCCGCCAACTAAGATTACTGCGTAAGGATTTTTCCCTCAAGTGCAAGAAATTGCATTGACCTCTTCTATCTATTGCTTCCATATGCAAGCAGTTATCTTTCTTGCAAATGGAAATGAGACCCAAAATTGCAACAAATGGGGCCATGCCACTGAATGCAGATGTTTCCCCTTTTTGTGGAGAGTACACATGCCCGATCGAATTAACTTTAACCCCTCTGTTGACGAAACAGACATCTCTTTTAAAGGCTTCTCTTTCCCCAAATTTGTTTAGAGTTGGACCCAGCAGAACAACTGTATCTCACACAGGAGTAAATAACCTGTGATTGTATTAAACACGTATTGAGAAATGCTCTCCCAGGGCCTTAGCAGGGGTTCCTCATGTCCAACAGTTCACCGGCTTCACCCTTTTGCTGAGTAAAAGAGTGAGATTTGAAGAAAGCCACCTGTTTGTGAGGAGGTGGAGGGATGAAAGTGGTCAGCCGGGTGGAAAGAGGCCGGGGGGATCCTAACAGGTGCTTCCTCCGCTCGGTGCTGGGAATGCAGTGCTATAATGTATGGAAATGGGCACAGGAACTCGCACACTTTGACTCTCTCTGCCCTAGCATATAATGAGGACAACTTATAAAACAGCCCTGAAGATAATTTGCCAAATTGGTTAAATGTTGCTCAGAGCCGTGCGTGTTAATGGCCTCCATTCGAAACCGGGATCGGTCACCTGAATGCAGCGCAAACACTGTTGTTACATCGTACATCTTTTTACCCTGCAGTTTCGCCAATATAGAGCCCTGTAACTTTATTACCTAATCTATTTTTAGCACAATTAGATTAGGCCACTATTTAAACTTAAGTGTAGTGAGTATTTAGCAAACAGTAGACCTTAGCCGTTATTTTATTATTTTGAATGGATTGCCTATTCTTTCAGTGTTACAAATAACCTGTTTCCTTCTTGGCACATAATTCATCCTTGTGGCCCAGCTAAACAGGAAGTATCTGTTCTATTTCCAGCTCAGGTCTCCCCTCCCTCACTCAGTTGAGTCCCAGGGCACAGCCTCCGAGTATCCAGGCACAAACAGCCTCTAACCCCATCATTTATAAGACTGTCAGCTCAATACACTCAAAAGTTATATATACATGCAGAAAACATGCCGAATTGGAACATACAGGTGCTAACTTATTTCACTTTAGCTTTTCCTGTCCGCCGTAATGAAGAGCAGGTGAGGGCTGGTGCTTTAATCAGCTTGAGAGTAGGACGCATGGAGATTTGCTGCTTGTTGAAAGGCACGCTGTCCACATGGGGTTGATTATAGGGGGTAGAAGGGAAAATCAGTCATGAGCAATTGTTTTCCCAGTTGCCATGCTCAAAACGGAATAACTTGCACATCTAGTGAAAGGTGGGTGATTCTGACCTCATCAAAGTCCCACCAACAAGATTCTCAGCGGCTAAAGCAGACGTGAGGGCTCTCTTAGTGTCAACTTACATTGCGCGACCGTGACTCTCACGCTAAGTTTAGCCCTTCATCTGTTCGGCTGGTGTGAAGCCTCTATGTAAATCGTTCTGAGTGACTCATAACTTGAATAATGACATCATTATTCAAGTGTTTCTGTCACTTCTGAGGATTGGAGTCCAAAAAGTTTACGATTACTGCTTTTTGTTAAGTACATTTAATTCACGATTGCGAAAGAACAGGGGTGAAAATTGATCAATTCAGTTCTGTAAGGAGATGTAAATTGTTTTGTCATCTGATGAAAATTATTAATTTATTCTATTAAGTCATAAGCTGTTCCCTTTCACATAAATCTGGGATGCACAATATATTGGTTACTGGCTGATATTGGAGTTTTTCTATCTAGAGATTTTTGTCCATTTTTGCTTTTATTGTATTTATTATTTATTTTTTTGCTTTTATCTGTCGATATTGGATATTGAATTCTTCATGCTCATTTACCCTGTTTTTGCATATAGATTATCACCTAATTTTCGCATGATTGCATAAATAATTTATTACTAAGAGAAAAGTAAATAGTTTCGCAGGTATCGACCAGAATTTTAATTTTGGTGCTTCCCTAGTTGTAACATTACTGTGATTCAGAAATCATTTATTCTATTTTTAAGGTCTGTCATGTTGAGGAGTTTTGACTTATTAAACCAAGCTGAAATTTGCAGTTTACCAACTTCAAACAGGTCTATATTTGATGGATAGTTGAATCATTTTCAATAGGGGAAGTAATACATCATGGCTGTCCCGCCAAATCGGGAGGTAATTGTAATGTTTGGTAAACAGAAAGGATCCGGCTTCATTTGGCAGAGTATCCATCTAACCACACAGGGTTAATTTTATTTGACGACTTCACATTTTCCCTGTTTTAACTTGGTTCTGGTGAACGCATGTGTGTGCTAGAGAAGTGTCAACAGACGTGCAATTACATTTGTTTACACATTTGTGAAAGTGCTCGCCTGTTGCTAAAGAATAAACCGGGAACGTTTACATGAGTAGAATCCAGTTAAACAGAACAAGGAGATGTAGGAATATTCTTCTCACACTAAGGGTGTGTTCTGATGCTACATGATTATATTTTAGAACACCAAACAAAACAAATTCCCTTAATTCTTCACACTCCTGTGCAAACTTACACAGTCAAGATCCAAGCTTTTCCAAGGCCAGTGCTGCCACTCTTTCCGATTCTCACAGGCGCATACCAATAAGACTCCCAACTTGGGTTGTTTACTTCCGAACACGCACACGAAGCAACCACTTCTGTCTTTGTCTTTGCATGTTTTTTGCATTCGCTTAAAACACCACTGTTTGCACCGCATTTGTTAATGGGCGCTTACAGTTCCATAAAAGTTTCAGCTCATCACGAGGCCTGAACTTTTTGAGGTGATAAAGAGGTGAGAAAAGCGAATAATTCCAAGGTGATAAAAAGCCCACATAGAGATATTAAATTTAATCTAGTCGGCCATGGCTGGCAGAGAACTTCGGAAGGTCATCGACAAGTAAATGGAAGGCATCGTTTCGCATAAAACTCCCCACCTGATCTGTGACAACACCACTTACCGTGCCATTCGGCTGACAAGTGGGCATCAGCTCCCATTACCGCTGCCCACGTCAAAGGTGTCAGGCAGCTTTTCAAACTTCTACTCTTCTCCACCATATGAAAGTCGGTGACAGACAGAGTTACCGTCTCTGGACAGAGTGCTGCACTATGTGACCCGCTCCCATTAGGACTAAGAAAATAGTACGAGGAGGAGAGCTGTGGGAGAAAAGGATACAATAACAAAGTGCCATTTGGGTAGTCTCTCAGAAGTGCCAGGGGACAATTAAGCTCCTATTTTCTCTGCCCCCGTCGGCCCGGGCTCAGGCAGTTAAGTCGTTTCAGAGACATCCTGCACCTGTAAAATTGCTGCGCTCCTCTGAATTATGGAGGGGGTGGTGTGGGAGTGTGAAAATAACCTGTCTTTAACCTCTGATCTCGGAACAGTGTAGGACCGCCGGCAATGGAAGATGCAGCCACGGTCGAGGTGAAGATGAAATGAGCTGGAGTTCTTAAAAAAAAAAAAAAAAAAAAAACACCCATCGCACTGACATCTCCACTGCTTTGGTCAGAGATGAAAGCTTGACGTATTCAAGTGAAAGGTGGACCGTAAATAAACACACAGCCCTTTTTTATGAACTTGATGTAGATCAGTCCGAAATAGTTCACCAATTGGTTGTCTTAGTCGGATAGTCAGGCCGTGGTCCGCTGCTTTCATCTGTTTTCCCAGTTGAGCTGCACAAGGGGGCTTTGCCTGCGCTTTACCAGTAGGTGCAGCTGTGGTTCAACTGGAGCAGGGGTGAGAGAGCGGCCGTGAGTACTACACATAATATTAGCAAACACAGCCGAGTCAGAAGCTTCTGTGATTATGTTAAGGCTGTGATCAAAACTATTGGCATGCGGCTCAGATCATGCAGACCGCACTTGATTAGCCAACTGTAGATTCTGAAGTCATTGTGTTTTAGATTCTGTGAGTGGCACAGCAACGCTGCATCTGGATGTGAGATCCGGCTCTATGTTTGGGGTTTGTTTTGCAGCTGTATCCAAGGTAATTTTCAGAATGTGTCAGAGTAACACTAACAGCAATAATAATAATAATAATAATAGCTGGTGGAGTAGTAGCAAATTATTTTAGGTCTGCATGAGTGCAGTTCCTTTAAGCAGTTTAATTTAACATTGTGTTTTTAATTCAGAATAATAATGTAGGAGGCAAAGAGGAAAATGACAAATGATGCATTATCCATTTTTTTTTTTTTTTTTTTCACGTCTTAGATTATCAGTTTGGGCCTTAGTCAGCATACTGTACATGTCGTATAATTTGATGTCAATCAAAATAAGAAGTGCAGTTCTTTTAATGGGTTGTATTGTTTTCGTGAGTCACCATATATTGGTACTGTCTTGGTTATTGTTTTGATAGATTTTTTTAGTTAGTGTTAGTCGATATTGGATATTTATTTGTGCATGCTCATTTACACCATTTTACAGTTAGATTTTCATCATCTAACGCCTACTTGTAGATCATTTTTAAAAAACACTAACAATTTTATAACAACAAATATAAACTTTAACAAAATAAATGTCCTTGTTACCCATACCATTATAATTTTTTGACATTTTAATTCACGTTTTAAAATGATTGATTTTGGTTTTATTTGTAATTTAATATATCTTCAATTATAGACAAAATAGAGTAGAATTTTAAAATCAGCCATTCATTGGTTATTAGCCATAAAATGAACATTTTGAAACACTATATTCAAATGTAGGGCAGGACTAAGTTCTATCCTTGGTGAAATTGATTTTAGTTTTTATTTGTAAGTAATTTAGACAAAATAGAGTAGGATTTTAAAATAGGTCATTAATTGGTTGTATGCCATGAAATGTTGAAATATTGAAACAGGATGTTCAAGAGTTGGGCAGGACTACATTCTTTTTCTTTTTTCCTTTTTTTGAGCTTCAAATATTTATGTAAGAAGAACTGCAATATCCTTTGTTAATTCTGTTCATGTATTTTCATTCTCATCAAATATGCCATCTACCTTAGGGTCCTTTCAGGTAGCAAAGTTTGTGCCTTTTTGGATGTTAAATATTACCTATATAAGTGACAGTTCGAGTGTAACCTGATTTTATTCTCCTAATGATAGAGTAGTAGGTGGTTGGCTCCGCTCAACTTGTTGTGTGTCAGGTGAAATATTGCTGAGCACTTTGATGCTCAGTGGAGCTGAGAAAGGAAGTCCTGCTGAGGCCTGCTTCGTTCCCTGCACTTCCTGTGTTGCCCACTGCTGCTCTGGACAGGGCTGGAGTGCAGCAGCCAGACCCGGCCCCAGAGGGAGCAGAAGTGGGCCTGACTTCATACATGATTAATACCCCCATCACTTTCTAAACGGCTGCCACAACTTTGCCAGACTAAGTCCGGAGTTTGGCTTCCAGATACATTGCTCCATTTATGAGAGGAAAGTTTTCTCCTGAGCGAGAAAGAAGCTTTCTTTAATTTGATAATTAGTGAGCATGTTTTTGGGGGTGAAAGGAAAGGATCGGTCTCATTAGACTTAATTTTCAAATAGCCTTTCATCTAAATAGTGTGTAATTTCGGCCGTCCCCGATTGTGTACACTACCGGTCAAAAATTTGGAATAATTATGATTTTTTTTAAATGTTTTTGAAAGAAGTCCCTTATGCTCAACTAAGGCTGCATGTATTTTATTAAAAACATAGTAAAAAGAGTAATATTGTGGTATACGTTTTTCTGTTTTGAGATGTTTTAAAATTGTATTTATTCCTTTGATTGCAAAGCTGATTTTTATTTTTTTTTATTCCAGTCTTCAGTGTCACATGATCTTTCAGAATTATTCTAATATGCTGATGCTGCTCAAGTAACATTTGTGTTGCATGACGTATTTGTGAAAACTGTGATGCATTATAATATAAAAGTATTTGGGGTAAGTAAAAAATACAATTTTTTTTTATTTTTTTAAATTCAGCAAAGATGCATTAAATTGATCAAAAGTGACAGAAATTCTGCGTAGCATTATATATGCTTTTACTATTTCAAATAAATTATGTTCTTTTGAGCTCTTTATTCAGTGATGAATCATTAAAAAAATAGTTTCTACAAAAATATTGAGCAACAAAAACTTTTGCAATTAAATTGCAATTATTCCAAACTTTTGGTAGTGTAAATATCTTAAATACACCTCCATATTATTTGAGTATTGAATTATTTTTTTTTTTTTTCATTTTCTGCAAACATGATTGTATGTTTGACTGTGTATATGTGAGTGAGACGGAATGGACAAGGGATGGGAATGCTAAGGGTTGAACAACACCACTGACATCTGCCTGCTGTGACCCCAATGTTGTGAAAGGTGTTTTCTTTAGCCCAGAGAGGGGCCATTGTAATCCATCCTGCCGCTGAAAGGAGGTGCTATTAGCGGCCCCCCATGCCCTGCTCTCCGTAGCCAGCCAGCTAGGCCCGAGCCCCTAAGGACAGCCTCAGCTTGCCGAAAAAAGCCTCCTTAACAGGCCTATCTGCATGGAGCCACCTGCTGATGGAGCTCTGGCCTTTGTGTGGCTGTCTACACAGGCTGATTCTTTATCCCCAGGGAGGAACACATGACGGCCGGACAAGCTGGCTCCTGTCAGGGCCTACCGTGGACTAGCAGAAGGCCGTCAGATATATACGTAAAGCTTGTTTGTCGGGAAAAAAGTGCAGAGTATCTTATGATGTTGCATCTGGATGATGTATCACAGTGCTCTACGGTAGCTGTACTTTTTGCTGGCCGTCTCGTATAGTCTCATTATGGTTTCATTAATCTGTAATTCAGCCTCATGGTTTTTGAATGAGGGATTAAAGTAGTATGTTCAATAGTATTGATCTAACTAATGTGAAGCGTTAAACACTGAGGGGTTAACTCATGCATACAGTACACTGAGAATTATTAAAGTCTAATGGTGTACTCTCAAGAAAACAGACGTATAAACCGTGCATTCTATTATTATTCTGCAAATTACAGCTGAGTGTTGTGAAACGAAATACTCTCCCGCCAGGCTTCTTCTTCTTCTTCTTTTTTTTTTCAGAGAATATTGTAATTGAGATGCATTCTTTGTAAAGATTTTCAGCTGTCTGGTCGAATTATTGAAGGATGCATCTGTCTGACTTTGTAATCGCAGATGTAATATGGCTGATTTTTCTTTCACCACAAAGTTTATGCTCATGAGAGAGTTAATTGTGTTAGAATGGTGGAAAAACGCATGAAAAGCCACACAATTTATATATAATATGCAACATATGGCGCTAAACAAAGAAAGAATAATGCAGAGGGTTGTGTTTCGGTGAAATGTTTAGGTAGGAATGTACATTAAGTGTACTATTAGTGTGCTGCTTTGTATGCAAAGTGGATGGGTTGCCCTGAACTGACACATAAATATTTAAGGCAGAAATAAGATGCATTGCAGAAACATAATTAAAATTACATTTATGAACACAGACATTTGTAAGAGCACAGAGAGGTCGCTAGTAAAATGCTCTTGCAGTTTTAATTCAAGAATTTTTACATTTAAAAACTGTTTAACCATTTGAGTGAGAAATTGAATTGTAAAAATTGAAAATAAAAGAATTTCTTGGTACAGTATATACCCCAAATTTTTGCATTTTTGCTTTAATGACAGCAGCACCGAAGCTGCATGAACTCAGTTTTGTGTAAAAGCTGATGATCAGCTTGATTTCAAAATGATCCAAAGAGCATCTTTACATTTCCTATAATTCTATAATTTGATTGGTGACCTAGAAATTGTGTAAAATCTGAAATATTTCTTCATTTGCATAATGTTTTGTTTTAAATAATTTTTTAAACCCTAAAACCTTTTAAGTTAGATTTTGAATCTCAGATTTTAAATTTAGTTTTTTTGGTCCACTTTGGGCTGTTACAGGAAAATCAGATGTAATTTTTTCTTTTCTTTCTATTTTTAAGTCACTAACACAGTGGTCTTCCATGCAAGTTAAAACTGCTTAACAACATTCTAGTCTTTTTGTTTCATCTTATTTTATTCACCTTACTTTTGTCTTTCTTTGTCATTGTGATTTATATTCCCCATCGACCTCATATACTGAGTAAATGCACAGGTTTTAGTTCATTAAACATTAATAAAAGGAGAAATGTCACCTGTCCATCAAAGAGTCGATTTCAGCACATCAACTGACAAAGACTCGCGTAACCTAAGTTGACAGATAACTGAGAGTAAACTCTGACCTTCATCTGGCTATTGCACCATCAAATAAAGAGAATTTTAGGGATTGCCCTCTGACTAATGTCAGTGGTCTTGATCTGTGGATGAATTGACACCTGTCTTACTACATTCGCTCATGTCAGAGTTGTCAGTTTCTCCTCATGTACCCTCAGTTTATGGCGCTGTGTGAAGTGTAGATCACCCAGCCCTCAGTCAAACATATGACTGATTTTAGAGAGTGTCAGCTATCTAGTTTCAGCCTCAAAACTGCATGTTAAATCGATTAAATATTTATTACAAATTTTTAATAATTAATATATTGGATCATTTGTCTCTGTTTTCAGTTGAAACTTTCTCAAAATGTAATTTGATATTATTTCAAAGACTTGAATACTAAATTAACACTTTCAGTTGTTTCACAAAAGTTTGATTTCACAAAAGACAGGTTGTGATAATTATTTTCAGTCTGATAATTCTTCAAGTTTATCTCATAATTCTTTTTGAATTTTTTTTTAGAATCTTGACATTTTACTTTTAAATGAAATAAATAAAACAGAACAAGAAAATATGAAGTATCTGCACTATTTTAGGTTGTTAATCTAACCAAAAGCTTATGTTATTTTTATTTTAACTAGCTCTCTCTATTATACTATTACTCCACGTTACTATATTATACTACTTTGTTATTATAGTTTAATATTTTAATATTATTTTAATATTTAAATTCTCAAAATATTTTATTATACACTGTAAAAAGTGATAAGTTGACTTAACTTAAAAAAATTGAGGAAACCTGTTGCCTTAATTCGCTTAACTTATTTTTTTAATTATCATTTACTTGTCATTTCATTTCAATCATTTTAAGGCAAGGGGTTTCCTCAATTTTTTAAAGTTAAGTCAACTTATCACTTTTTACAGTGTATTAGCATTTGAGCATTTGAAGAATGTTTAGGTATGTATTATGTGTACTACTTAGTGTGTTACTTATGCTAAATGGATGTGTTGTCCTGACTGAAATATGTAAGGCAGAAATAAGATTAATTTCAGCTTATTTTAAAGTCACATTCATGACCATTTGTATGAGTATAGAGAGATAGCTAGTAGTTTTGCAATTAATTTTTTTTCATTTAAGATTTATTTATTTTATTTTATTTTGTTACATAAAATTGTTTATATATATGTGTGTTTGTGTAATTGTAAAATATATTAGCTGTTAGATATTTTGCTCATGCAAAAAAGTAATAAAGATTAATTGAAACCTTTTTACCTCTTTATGTATCTCTTTATCTTATTTATCTTACCGAATAATGAATAGCATGAATTGTTGTTCATTTTGAGTTTAGTAATTACTCATTAATTAGTGGCATACACTGTAGGCCTGTGCAGTTCTGATCCCGATGCATGTGTGTAAATAAGGAATCTCTCTTCCTGTTTTGCTCTTGTTATTTTTCCAGCACACAGCGAGAGCAGCCCTGGTCTGAGGCATTGTTTTGTCGGTCCTGCTCTGTTCTCGCGTTCTTATTTATTCGTCTTAATTTGAGGCATTGCTTTCAGCTCCAGCGCCTGCCGTTCTACAAGCGCTGGGAGCGATCTTGCTGACCAGCCAGGTCACTGGCAGAACGTGGGGCCAAAATGAGAATTTCTGCAAACAAACACAATCAGGCCACGATTAGATTCCGCTTTCATGATCTTGAAAGGAAATGCAAAGGAGATTAGATAACAGGCGGGCCATAAGGCTCATTTATCCCACTTGGCGCTAAGTGTCTAGAGATGGCTAAATGCTTTAATTCCCCACTTGTGAAGAGCACCTCGGGCCAACTCCAGCTATTGCAGAACTTAACTAACGGTATTAATGTGTAACAAGGAAAAAATAGCAAAGCTTATCGCATGAAAGTTTGCTTCGGTGTGTTCCGCCACACTGATGCTTTTTTCTCCAAGTTCCCAACCGTTTTAAGTGCCACTCTGCAGTTAAGTGACCGTGGCGTTTTTTGGACCCTCCAAGAAAGAGCTGTCCCAGCGCCAGTGTTTTTGATTTAGAGGCCAGCCCTGGCACGCCGTGCCCGATCGTTGTTATCGGAGTGAGGCTAATGGACGTGCTGGAATTAGAACAGGCAGAAAACGTCCTAAATGGGAACCTTTGCAAGGCAGCTGTTTGCTAGTTCACAAGAATACCAATAAATGGCAGCTACATAGCTTTCCTTAATCAGATTCGAGCAATCAGCTTGAAAAAAAAAAATTCCCATATGGCGCGGGAAAGCAGCGAGAAGGAAAGAGGGCCAAGGGTTACTGCAAGGACACAGGCCACTTCAAGGTTACCATGTCTGGCTACAATTAGCCATTCGCAGAAGAAACGGGAATGACGCTTCGGGGAGCTATTGCAGCTCAGTCGCTTGTAATTAGTCAGTTAGGAATTACTGACAGCGAAAAGTAAGGTGGCTCCTTTTGATCGTTTACAAACACGTTTTTCTGGGACGGTTCTCGCTAATTCGCATGCAGTGAACTTGTAAGTACACACTGGCTGTGAGGTGCAGAGTTCGAGACTGAGTACTTGGATCAAGGACGATGACTTGGACCGTTATTGCATCATCTAGATCAAACACAAAACACTCAACAACAAAAAATCTTGTTTTCAGACTAATATTGGACTTTTTTAAAGAAATAAATCTTGGATGTAATAGTTTTTTTTTCTGCTTCCTTTTCTGCCACTGCTTGTAATTCCATATCAAACCCGTAATTCAGTTTGCGAACCAAACGAAGTTTGAAGGACTCCGTGGTCTGACAACCATACGAAGTCATCAGTATTCACCGCAAATATTTGTCTCATAAGATTCATGTCAGAGCAGGACAGGGTAAAGATGTTCAGATCTGTCTACATTTATGCGACTTTGCTTCATCTTCTCTTCATAGCAGATTGTCTTAAACCATACAAGAGCCTGTCAATCTCGCATCAGCCTTTTTAACAAGACCCTGTGAAATCAGCTTTCAGTTTATTTCATAATGTTCTTTTGGCTGTAAAATTTAATAAACCCTGCAGTACTTAATTTAGAAAGAGTGGCTGTTTCCGTCTTTCATAAGGAAAGTTATTCTGTCACCCAGATGTTGTTCGTCAAAACTTTGATTGCTACGCAAGTGTTTCATAAGCAATACAGCATGTGAAATATGATTTTTCTCTCACACTTTTTGCTGATAAAGCGTGACCACATATACATTTCTGTGGTCTGACTATATCCAAAACACAAAAAAGTCCACGTTATGTTTGAACAGTGGCAAAATATTCAAAGTTCAAAGTCCAAAGTTCAAAGTTTATTATAAGCCCAAAGGGCAATTTTTGGTGCAGCATCAAGTTTGTTGACCTATCATACAACAGACATGATATATCATATTTTCCCACTAAAATAAAAATGAATTATAAATACAACTAAAATTAGCCCAAAATGGCTCTTAGCTATTGCTCTTAGCTATTGGCTCTTGTTTGCTGGTTTTCGTGGCATTTTCAGCACTTTTACGCTGCTAAACGGGCTTGTTTGAACAGAAATAGTTATTGTAATGTATGCTGTGTTATAAGTTGAGTAAAGAATACAAAAAAAAAAAAAGCTAATAAAAAATAAATCCTAAAACATTTGCTTTGAAATTGCCTTTGTTCTGTTGTGAAGTCATGGTATATTGGTAAACATGCAACACAATGAACTGTAAGATGAAAAAGTGAATGCTACCGTTGTGACAGCTAGCAAATGTTAGCATATTGTGAGCGCCTTGTTCCGCTAAGAACTGTCATGCTAATTAGCTAATTAAACCTAATCCTTACAAAAGTGCAGTCACACAACAGGGGCCTCAAATGCCAGAGATCTCTTTATCTCTGTGCATACTTATTCATTTTTAAAGCCGTGTTGACTGAACGTCTGCAGACATAAAAAGGAATGAAAGACTTTCCAACAATAGAGGATAAACAAGGTTGGTTGAAATAAGCCCAGGAGAAACGCTCGCCTCTAGGGGTCACTTTCTCCTATTGACTTTGGCAGTCTTGTGTTTTAAACCGCATGTATCCTGATTGTATGTGCAAGCAATGAAGTGCACTTTGTAGTCAAGCAACGTACAACTCCTGTTTAGTCAGTTTGTTTAAATTCTTTATTTTTAGTGTCTAAGGATGTAATGATGGATGGAATTCACTAGTCCATTTATTTGCAGACAGGGCTTTTCTAAATGAGACTGATGAACATCAAATAGAGATGCATGGTATATTGATAGCATATCGTTTGTTGTTGTTGTTTTTTATTTATTGTTATCAATATTAAATATCAGCATTTCATATTTGTAATTTATCATTATTTATCTATTGTAGACTTCAGCATTTGATTTTGTTTTGTCAGTATATTTATATTTTGGTCATTACAATTTAAACATTTTTTATTGTTCTGAGTTTTGATCATTTTTTTTAAATCATGATTTTGTGTTTCATTATTTATCGACATTAATCAATCTTTGATATTTTATTGTGCATTTCCATTTTGTACTTCCTTTATGCAGTTTCCATTTTTATTTAGAAATTACCTTAACCTGTCATTTAGCAATTGCTTAATCTATGCAAGCATTAATTTAATATCACTGTTTGATGTAACCTTCATCAAATCTCAGAAAGAATTTTTCATACTGTACTCTACAATGCTTTGAAGATTAAATTGTAGCATTTAAAATAGTGCCATCAAATGATTGATCGCGATTAAGCACATTCAAAATAAGTTTGTGTTTACATAATGTGTGTAATAAATAAAATCATATATAGATGTACATATTTCTTAAATATGTATGTGTGTGTATTTATATAGAAATATACGCAGTATTATATGAACAAACATTTATTTTGTATGCGATTAATCGTGATTAATCGATTTGACATCACTAACTTAAAACTATAATTAAAAAAAAAAAAAAGACTGTTTTTATATTAAAAAAAAAATACAGAATTTTAATATTGACAATTTATTGGTTAGTATCCATAGCATGAAAATAGTCATCTACTTCTCATTATTGGCGAGAAGTTGCATGCATCCCTACAATTAAATGCATACATAGACATATATTGAACCCCATGCACATATATTCAGGATCACACATGGGGGATCGCATATTTTGAATCCATTGCAGGCAGATGCTTTATGCATATTGTGCACACATATGTAGGGCAGATCTTACCCTTTTTGTCAAACACAACAAAGCCTGTGGAAAGCGAAGATGATACTAATTGAATAATAATATTAGTCATTTTGATGATTACTATAATGAACCTCTGGACTGCAAACCCTTGTGTTGGCAAACAATACGTTTCACTTTCGTTCAGCGTTTTGTTCCTCAAGTGTCATGTGAAAAATCCAGATGTGACCGTTGCTGTCACCCCTGGATGGCTCATGACCTCAAATTTATATCCAGCTCATACTCGCAGCTGCAGCACTTCAAAACTTTCCCTCCTCCAGCTGGAGCTCGCAAGCTTTGCATTGATGAACTCCACCGTGGGACAGAAACGCGAAGGAAAGCTCCACAGCTACCACAGACAAGAGCGTTTGAATCTATTTTAATAACGCCCATTACGAGCGCGCCGTAGGATCATAACTCCCCCCTCTCCATCATTAATACATGAGAGGATTTTCTCGGGATCTTTCATGAAAGTCAAAGCAGCCGAGGTTTGCCGTAGCTCAGCGCAGACCACAAAGGGGAAATTTCCCCTTGTGGATGTCAGACGGAAAAGGGGCATTTAAATAGCAATACACATAATAGTTCTGAATCAATACAAGTCATCAATATAAGTCGGATTTGTTTTAATTTATGTGAACCGCTTCCGGATGAACCTCAGGGAGTCCCGTTGGCTCCAGCACCAGCCCTAAACCCGATTGTTATTTCGGTCTGTCCTCTCATCGTACACTCCGACAAATAAAAATAAGAAATCAATGTACGCTGCAATTTTTAAGGCGCTGATTTAAGTGGCGGTGGCAGGCCAAATCCAATAGTGCCACTAAAGCTGACAAGCTTGACATGTGCCTTGCCATGCTGCCCCTCAATTATGCAGGACCCAATGTTTCCTTGCCTTTTAATTGAATCACACCGTCTCAAACTTGTTATTTTTAATTTGTTGCATTTGATTTCTGACACCAGTGCCAGGGTGGCATGAATTATGCAGAGGGGGGACCTTAATTGTGCATCTTATTAGAACGAAACTAATTGCGAATGATTAAAAAGTGAATCGGAGGAGGTTTTAGCCTTATGTAAGTTTCTGCGTCTGCCAGAAATTACTGGGCTCGTTTGTTGTCAGTGTTTTGCATGTTTTGGTGGCATATGTCAAAGCGCTTAATGGTCATGTAGAGACTGGTCTGATCTTTGTGCAGAGAGCAAGTTGTGCTATGATTTTAGATGGGGCCCACTGCTGTAAAAAAGCACAATAACAGACATCTGACTCTCTTTTTCAACTAGGGAAGACCTCATATGAAAAGAATTGAGTGTAATTCACTTTTTTTCTTTTTTGGCTAGTGTGCCATGATAGTTAACTTTTATTGATCTTTTCTTGTGAGTTTTGAACAGGCCTTCTTTGGGATTGTTTGACCGGTTTGTTACATGGAAAGTAACTTTCAATATTGAGTTGAGGTTGATAGTGAGCAGACGTTACTCTGCATTTTAAGAGCTTTTGAATCCCAGACAGTCATAGTTACCTTTAATTGAATACATAAAATACACCCCATTAAAATGCACATCTGACGTGTTAGTCAGTTTCTGTTCCACGGAAATTGTGTTAAAGTTGCATCATTGGGCAAATACATTCGTATGATCAAAATAAAATAAAATGCATGAATAATAGGATTCATGTGTGGTTTTTGTGTCTTGAATATTACTGTAGATATATTATGAAAGTGGTGTTTATATGATCATTTCTCTTTGCTGTCAATTCAAGAAGGAATGGCTAAATTTAGCTTTTGGACGCAACGGAGGTACCTGGTTATAAAGTACAAGTTTTTTAAACTTGCATCAGGTACAGTATCTGGAAATCATTTATCCTTCTGCACTTGCTTTAGTTTCATGAATGCTCAATCAATTCAACAGGACAGCTTAACTTTCCTTCTTTTTTTCCTCCCATAACCACAACCGTTTAAAGTCCCACAGGCACTTACCGATTGAATTCAAACTCTGTTCTGACAAAGCCTTGAGATTTCACCTTTGGGGGGCAGTTGAGAAAGAAAATCCCTAAAGTAAGTGAAATTCCTCTTTTTGATGATCTAAATGGTTGAAGGGGCCACAGCACTGGCAGTTCATGTCCATATGTCCATATGGGTTACACTTCATTTGCTGGACTATTCAGACCACCTATATTTAAAGGGCAGTCATAGAGTATAGTATACCATCTGTACAGTGGCGGCTGCTGGCCTTTCAAAGAGGGGAAGCTCATTTTCGGCCTACATCATAAAAATTTTCCATTTATTTATACGTAAATCCTGCCCTACGTTCCTTTTCAAGAAAATGCTCTGTGACCCTGTCGTACCAGCTAGGCGTCTTTTCCAGTGATGCTGGCCTAGCCTACTGTATGAATGAATGAATGAATGAATGAATGAATGAATGAATGAATGAATGAATGAATGAATGAATGAACAAACAATCTAAAAAAAAAAGATATTAAACTCGACGGAGGAAATGTGGGAATTAGGTTAAACTAAAACAAGGAATGTGCTGTATAATAGGGTTGTCATGATACCATAAAAATGTCTTACGATACTATACCAGCTTAATTTATAATTCAATTCTACAAAATGAATCAAAATTTAATAAATAAATAGATGTAAGTGAAAACAGACAATATTATTCTCTGAATACTTAATTAATGTGAATGAATGACTGGCTATTGTTATCCATGAAATGATCTAAACAAAACTCATCTTAGCACTGCACAGAAGCTGAATGAAGTGACATTTAGATGTGGCATTTATACATTTAGACTGTATTTATAATTGCATAAATAATGTTATGAGATTAATGTTTTAAATACTAAATTCTGAATATAGAAATATGTTGGAAAATAATGTAATATGCCTACTTTTAGACGGGAAACTTAAAAACGGCCAGCAGGTGGCAGAAGTTCGTGATTGAATCACTGAATCATTCAAACGATTCTTTCAAAACGGCTGAATCCTTCAGGAGCGAATCAAATGACTGTTTTTATGAATGGCTTCTTAGTGAATCAGTGATTCGCCCAAATCAACGCGGATTTGGATTCGAGCACAAACGAAACAAAAACAGCACTCTTTCTCGTGTCGTATTGCCTAAGTGTCAGGAGAATTTTTTGCTCGCATATCTTGAAATTTCCGAGTTAGCAGCATGTATATTAAAACATAACATTATCAATAAATAAAAAAATATATATAATGAAGAACCAAGTGCAAAGCCGCGATGGGACTGAGCTCGAATAGCTTCAGCGTCAGCGACTTTTATTGTACAAAATCGCTGTCAATCAAAAGGAGATGCAGACCGTCCAATCATCACGCAGAAGCCGAGCGTCCAGGTCCGCCCACTCCTCCATTCACCCCCAGAGACGCTGAGCGTCCGTGGGCGGGACATAATCGCAGCATTTACCCAATGACCATCTAGTTTCAAAGCTCTGAAAAAAACTGTTCAAAGCAGCCCCATTGAAGTCAATGGACGCTGGGCTTCAACAGAGAAATACACTGACGCTACGGGAATATATGAGAAGGAAATCGAGTCCGACCTGCTATATGTAGCTGATTCTGAACGAACTCGTCTTCGAGATGAACGTGTTCTAACGCATTTTTAGTCAATAAAATGTTAACACAATAGTACATATTTGACCATTAATTGTTTGACATGATAGGGGAAGCTGAGCTTCCCTTGCAGTCTTAAAGAAATCCCCACTGCATCTGTATATTTTAATGTGTATTGTTATTTTATATACACCACTCTAATATAAATACACAACCCGAATGTTGGGATGTTTTTTTTAAATTTGAATAAAATGAAAACTAAAAGACTTTCAAATCACATGAGCCAATATTTTATTTACAATAGAACATAGATAACAAATGTTTAAACCGGGAAATTTTACAATTTTATGCACAAAATGAGTTCATTTCAAATTTGATGCCTGCTACAGGTCTCAAAATAGTTGGGACGGGGGCATGTTTACCATAGTGTAGCATCTCCTCTTCTTTTCAAAACAGTTTGAAGACGTCTGGGCATCAAGGTTATTAGTTTCTGGAGTTTTGGTGTTGGAATTTGGTCCCATTCTTGCCTGATATAGGTTTCCAGCTGCTGAAGAGTTTGTGGTCGTTTCTGACGTATTTTTCATTTAATGATGCACCAAATGTTCTCTATAGGTGAAAGATCTGGACTGTAGGCAGGCCAATTCAGCAGCCGAACTGTTCTACTACGAAGCCATGTTGTTGTAATAGCTGCAGTATGTGGTTTTGCATTGTCCTTCTGAAATACACGTCATCTGGAGGGGAGCATATGTTGCTCTAAAACCTTTATATACCTTTCAGCATTCATAGTGCCTTCCAAAACATGCAAGCTGCCCATACATTATGCACCTATGCACCCCCACACCATCAGAGCTGCTGGCTTTTGAACTGAACGCTGATAACACGCTGGAAGGTCTCCCTCCTCTTTAGGCCGGAGGACATGGCGTCTGTTTTTTTTTTTTTTTTTTAATTTATTTTCAACAAGAATGTCAAGTTTGGACTCGTCTGACCATAGAACACTTTTCCATTTTGAAACGGTCCATTTTAAATGAGCCTTGGCCCACAGGACACGACGGCGTTTCTGGACCATGTTCACATATGGCTTTCTTTTTGCATGATAGAGCTTTAGTTGGCATCTGCAGATGGCACACCGGATTGTTTATTGACAGTGGTTTCTGGAAGTATTCCTGGGCCCATTTAGTAATGTCAATGACAGAATCATGCCGATGAGTGATACAGTGTCGTCTGAGGGCCTGAAGACCACGGGCATCCAACAAAGATCTTCAGCCTTGTCCCTTACGCACAGAGATTTCTCCAGTTTCTCTGAATCTTTTGATGATGTTATGCACTGTAGATGATGAGATTTGCAAAGCCTTTGCAATTTGACATTGAGGAACATTGTTTTTAAAGTATTCCACAATCTTTTTATGCACTCTTTCACAGATTGGAGAGCCTCTGCCCATCTTTACTTCTGAGAGACTCTGCCTCTCTAAGACATCCCTTTTATAGCTAATCATGTTACAGACCTGATGTCAATTAATTTAATAAGTTGCTAGATGTTCTCCCAGCTAAATCTTTTCAAAATTTCTTGCTTTTTCAGTCCTTTGTTGCCCCTCTGCCAACTTTTTTGAGACCTGTAGCAGGCATGGATAAAAGTGTAAAATTGTTATCTATGTTCTATTATGAATAAAATATTGGCTCATGTGATTTGAAAGTCTTTTAGTGTTCATTTTATTCAAATTTTAATAATGTCCCAACATTTCAGGTTGTGTATATATTATATTATATTATATTATATTATATTATATTATATTATATTATATTATATTATATTATATTATAACTATTATCACTATTATTACCTTTTTTGTGTAATATACATTTGTAAAATAAATAATTTATTAGTTTGTTTATTTGTACATATTTTAAAATATTTTGTGTAAGAAATGGTATTATATTATATTATATTATATTATATTATATTATATTATATTATATTATATTATATTATATTATATTATATTATATTATATATATTATATTATATTATTTTGGCTTTGCTCTAAAATTTGTGTAATATTCATTTGTAAAATTAATGTATTTACTTAGTTTGTGTGTTTATACATATTTTAAAATGTTTTTACAAGAAATACATGTTATTTTATGTAATAGTTAGTAAAATATTATTACTTTGTATCTTTGCTCTAAAATTAGTGTAATATGCAGTTTTTGTTTAAAAAACAAACAAACAAAAGTACAAAATAGAAATGCAAAAAATGTTAGTTGATTGTTTGAAACTTATTTTAAAATATTTTTGTGTAAGAAATTTAAAAAAAAAAATGTATTGCTCTAAAATTACATCTGCCCTGCAATTAGCGTAATATGTAATATATAAAATGTATTTATTTTGTTAGTTTGTTTTATATATATTTTAAAATGTTTTGTGTAAGATTATAGTATATTGTATTATTTGGTAAAACATTACTGATTTGTGGCTTTGCTCTAAAATTTGTGTAATATGCACAAATTTAAAATAAAATAAATGTTTATTTATTAGCTTGTTTGTTTAAACATTTTAAAATGTTTTTTTTATATATATTTTATTGCTTTAAAAATTATATTTGCTCTTAACTTTGTGTAATACACTTTTGCAAAATAAGAAATACTTTTCTGTAAGCAAAGGTGAATTCACTCGCTAAAATGACACCTGCCGCATAACACATTAATGTTATTGAGCCTTTCGAGAACATTCTTCCTTTGTAAGCATGATCATCTGTGTATATACTGAGGAGACCAGGCAGGGAAGATAGATTTCACAGCGTTTCTAAAATCCACCTGTCAGGTAATGTTGTTTGGCCTTAGACTAAAAAGCTTTCCTAATTCGGTATGCATGATAAGTACAGCGTGACAAGCCCTGCCAATTTAAGAAGTCCATCTTAGCATAAAAGTCCCTTCCAATAAGGTCTCCTTGCCTGGCACCATCCATATGATGAAGTAGCTCACTAAATTTCAAGAGCATCTCTGGAATGGTAGCAGATTCTTGTCCACTGAAATGACAATTAGAGTCACTTTCTACACAAGTTAGGTTTGATGTCTCCTGTCAGCTGCAGGGAGAGGGATATGTCCTGAGACGGAGACTAATCTGGCTCAGACTCTGATTGCATTGCCCCCTTATGATCCACTCATTGACCACTCCAAACGTGGGGACAGGAGATGGACGTATCGGGGATGGGTGGACAGAGTGGGGAGGGGGGACCGAATAGTCCTCTGGCTGACTTCATGTTTCTTTGTTGTCTAAAATGGAGCTGTCATTGAGCAGGCGTCTTTTGCTCTTTTCACTTTTTCTGCACAAGCTGGCTTTCTCTCATCAATAAAATTGCCTGTCAGTTGCTTAATATATTTAGTCACGATTAATCTCATTTTTTTGCAGTTAACTCGTTCAGTCCAAATAATACAAAAATAATGTGTGTACAGTAAGTGCTGGTTTGGCAGTTTGCATGAATGTCATTCCTAGTGATATATGTTGTTCTCTATTCTGAGCAGAGATAGATTACTGCAGCAGCTCTCTTTATTTGTCTCAAATGAACACACAGTTCATATTATTTAGTGCTGGGCAACGATTAATCGGGATTAATCGCATACAAAAAAGTTTTTGTGTACATAATATATGTGTGTATTCTGTATATTTATTATGTGTATATATAAATACATACACATTCATGTGTATATATATGTATGTATGTATGTATGTATATATATATATATATATATATATATATATATATATATATATATATATATATATATATATATATATATATATATATATATATATATATATAATATATTGTGTGTGTATATACAGTACACGTGCACATATAAACAATTTTATTTTGGATGAGATTAATCGCAATCTAACTTAGTGCAAAACATTATAAATCTTTGGAAATTTCGAACATTCGTCTCACTTTATAGATTTAAGAATACATGTGAAGAGATGTTATTAGTGCTGCCTGAAGTTCTTCGTATTAACATTTCAACAAATAATAAGGTTTTGATCTGAAATTATTACAAATTTTTCTTAATTTTTTACTTAAATTATTACTTTGACCATACAAAGTGTGTAAAGTGCTTTATTTTTGTTAAATATTTATGTTTTTTAATTAATTAATTAATTAATTAATTTTATTATTTTCTTTATATAGGCTATTGATTTATTACAATGGAAAAACATTTTTGCACAACTATTTGGGAATCCGTTACATGTAGATAAAGACATTTTGTATGTTAGTTTATTTAATTATTTATTCATTGTGAAACTGTTTTAACAAACTTATTTAACATGTTTCATTAATAGCTTCAGTAAAATTGTTTGACTTGGCAAATGAACTATCCTGGTGTGAAGAGACCTTCCTCTACAATGGCGCTACTTTCTTCCATCACGTAAAACCTTTGGCTTCAGTAAAATGTGTGACAGGAAATGTTCCATTTCTGAAATACCGCTTCATTGTGGCAACTGAAAATAAATCGCTTCATTTTCTCTCACTTGTATGATTTTCCTCTGACAGTATAGTCACCGCACGTCAGTCCGCAGTCAGGCAGCTGCATTTGTAAACGCCTCACTGATATCTAATGTGGTTTTGTGGCAAGATGATCGGTAAACACCTATCTGAAACGCTTGTGATTTGACTGATGTGGTTCTGAAGGAGAGGTGAAATGTAAACAGTTGCTGTTTGGAGTGTCTTGGCCTGGTTTATTCCTGTTCTTAGTTATCAGAGCGGTTCAGTAATTGCTGTCAGTTAGAGGCATAAAGGCAGTGGTTTGCAGGAGTATCTGTGCGTATCCTCTCGGATGTGGCTTTCCCCCTTGCCTCCTGAGACTCCCCTCATCCTCGCCATCGTTGTTTACCTCGTATTGTCAACAGCGAACACGTTGAGGAAAAAAATTAAAGGAGGCCTACCAGACGCAGCACAACAGGCACTATAATTGAGCAGATTACCCTCTGTACGCCAGCAGTGATTTGGGTGTGAACAAGGAGCCAAGAACACAGCTTGTTTTTTTTTTGTTTTTTTTTCCAGGTAAAATAGAAGAAAGGGTTTGACATTCTTTTTTTTATTTTTTTTTTTTATTTTTTTCTCACTGTGCCACCTCCTTTCATGGAACAGAACAGCTGAAAATTATTGTCATTTAATTCAGAGCTGTGTGGCACAAGAGCACAATTTATGCGTTTTTGATTATGTCTGTTCAAAATGACTTATAAGAACACAATCTATCTTGTTTATAATGATTTCATTTAGCACTATAGGCCAACAGTGTTGATCTTTCTTGGGCAAATTCACTAAACCCTTCAACTTGTGTTTTTTTTTGCTGCCACAAATCTATAATAATCAGGCATTAAATGTGGTGAAAAAAAGTCCTTGTCATTCTTTTCAGTTCATAAATGTCTTATTTATGAACAATTTATTATAGTTTATTTTTCAAATTTACATTTTTTTTTTCTCGTAAAATGTTTTTTTTTCTTTTGAATTTTTTTTAAAATGGATGTTTATGTTTTCAATTCATCACGGCAGCAGTAATTTTTCCAATTATGATCAATTTGTGAAGAGAAGCATTAAGCATAATCGAGTGCACTTTCAGCTTTTTAAAGAGTTAGTTATCCTGAAACTGAAAATGCTGAAAATCATACTCAAACTCATGTAGTTCCAAACCTGTATGGCTTGCTTTCTACTTCAGAATACAAATGCAGATCATTTGAGATTTAAAAAAAAAAAAAAAAAAAAATGTTTTATGTCTATATGGTGACCAACACTGTTCTGTTACCAACATTCTTCAAAATATCAGAATTTTGTATCTTTGGGTGAAGTATACCTTTAATTCAGGTGTCTATCACATGCTTTTTTTTAATAATTGCGTAGCTGGTTTTAAACCAAATGTGACCCTGGACCTCAAAACCAAGTAAGTGTCAATTTTTCCAAATAAGCTTTCCATTGATGTATGGTTTGTTAGGATTGGACAATATTTGGCTGAGATAAAACTATTTGAAAATCTGGAATCTGAGGGTGCAAAAAAATCAAAATATTGAGAAAATCACCTTTAAAGTTTTACAAATGAAGTTCTTAGCAATGCATATTACTAATCAAAAATTAACGGTAGGAAATTCTCTAAAATATCTTCATGAAACATGATCTTAATATCCTAATGATTTTTGCCATAAAAGAAAAATAGATCATTTTGACACATACAATGTATTTTTGGCTATTGCTTAAGACTGGTTTTGTGGTCCAGGGTCACAAATGTAGTGCCTATACACTATTCGATTTTGGCTGCAGCATATATCACAGCTATATAATATACCAGATTGTGGTAGTCTGTTGCATAACCTGGTCTTTGAAATGGGTAGTGAATTTTTACTTTTTTTTATTTATTTTTTTTTAGAGTGCATTTTTTTAGTATTGCATAAGAACTAAATATTATGTACAAAAGAAACAACACTAACAGCAGGCACAATTCATTGTAAGTGAGTTCCACCTTCTGTGTTTTGTGTGTGCTCAACATGTGTGTATGCATGTGCATGGGATTGTGTTGGATGTCAGGGTGGGATTGTAAGGTTAAGAGTCCCGAATGAGTAAGGGCACTTCTCAAACACACGGCTTACCTGCTGGCTGAGATCAGTTTAATTTGTCCTTTATTGGCAAATGTAAAATTCATTCAGAACTGGCGCTGACTAGAGCCAAATCCAGCCTCTTGGCTCAAAGCTCCAGGAAATTGCTTGCATTAGGGATATATTGGTGTGAAAATATCCCCTGACTCTACTTTGAACCGGTTAACATCTTCAAGCTCTGACACATTTTCTTGATTCTTGGGTTGTTGTTGTTGTTGTTGTTGACTTGCAGCAGCAAGGCAATGGAAGCACAAACTTATGAATGCAAGTATGGAAGTTGTTTTATTATTATTGCAATAAGAGTGGGATTTAAATCCTTCTGCACAACAGCCAAAATGCAGTATATAGCAACTCTGTTAAGGTGCACCATAGGTCTGGGCTGCCGTCACTGACAAAAATATGATGTGTGATATCCATGAGTGATGATAGACCTGTTTTTGTAATTCTTCTGAATGTTGGATCCGTTTGAGTTGGACTCGTTTTTATTATTTTGCTTGCCTTACCTCCATGTTAAACATATATCTTCACATGGCCATAATTTCACTCAATTTCCTCGTAAATAATACAAGCCATTGATTGAAAAGTCTTCATTGGAACTGTTTTTCCCCTCTTCCTGTTAAAACTATTTCCTTCGTTCACATTTAATAGAGTAAATAACCCCAACGTCATGATGAATCTTTAACGATTAGAGGTGAAATTATCTAAATGAGTTTAATGATATTTGGCTTTTTACACGTAAGCCTGGCCTTCTCGCAAATCTCAGGGAGTGAATGAATAAGCATGTGTCTTGCATGTGTTTGTACAGCAAAACAAAACACATTTTCTTCTGGTCTGGCAAGAGTGAAACGACTTAAAAAAAGATTTGATGTTTACTCACTTTTATATGAAAACGAAACCCCAAACACATTCAAAGAGCAACCAAAGTTGCATTAAAGCATTTTATTGAGTAGATATAAAAACGAAACATTATTAGATTTAAATTAAGTGTCTGAAATTAGTTTTTTTTATGCAAGTAGATTTTTTTTAAGGATTGTGCAGCTTATTTTGTAAAATCTCTTTGTTCTCTCTGTTACAAAAGCAGGCCTAAAGGAAGACATGGCACTTGATAAAATTGGATTTCATGCATTTGAAAATATTTAAATTGTTAAGTGCTGATCTCTACTTACATTAATGAGGGTCTAGAGAAATTTTGACCTTGCGGTGTGCGTGAATCAATATGAAGTTGATAAGCCAAGTTCATTGCTGCCTAACATAAAACAAACCTGATTTGTTTACTTACCTAAGCCTGGGTATGTCAGGCCCATTATGAAATGATTTATAGACCACCATCCAATGAAATTGTTTAAAGTAGATTAGGTTCAGGGAACGATCAGCACTAATATGACAAGCTGATGCCACATGACAGGTAACCAAGCAAACAAGTTCCTGAAATTCAGATTGAATTAGAATCCTAATAATCCTGCGGGGAGTCCCAGATTCAATCAGAGAGTCTGGGGAAGGGGTGTGAACTCCACGCCCCTAAATAAGCACACACACACACACACACACACACACACACGCACACACGCACGCACGCGTACACACACATCAGCCAATTGTGAAATAGGTGACAGGAGATTGTGTACGTGTGTGCGTGCTCGAGTTCACATGAACATAAATCATAGACTTACATCCTAATATTCTATAAAATGTTTGCGCTAGTTTCCTAATGTTTTTGTTTACTTTCTTTAATTTTTTATTACCTTCAATAAAAAAGATATTTAAAACTTTAAGCAAAACACTTGCCCTTTATTTTGTCTGATATTGATGCAATGCCAAAAATAGGAAACGTAATGCACAACAGAATGAGTGCCGCTCTCAGAAATTCTGTACCAAAGGCATTTATTGACCCATACCTAATAAAAGCACAGGCTCACATCACAATGATAAAGGGCTTCTGCAATAAAGTAAATATTATCTTTCAACAAAGTGAATTTATGCACCATGAAGAACACATTTAGACTAGTTAAAAAAGTTAAATCTTCAATTCAGTAATGTCCTTATGAGTGTTTACATATTTTCATAGATGATTTTTTTTTTTTCCTGAAATTTCCTCTTTATTTGAAAATAATGAATATAAATGAGTATTGTTCCCTCTGTTCCTAGGCACATTAAAGAGATTGTCTGCATATTAGAATATTAATGTGTAAAGTAAGCAAGGTGCATTGTCTGGACATTTGAATATGCATGATGAATATTACATTATAGCAGCAACAAATTCCAGTTGCGAGGACTGAGAACAAATCTATTATGTATTATTAGTATTATTTTTTTTTCTTTGCGAAAAAGTTTCTCTTGACATTTTTGGCAACATTTGAAAAGCATGTTACTTTCGTATAATGCGGAGGTGCGTTTTTTTCTCTCTCGACTTTAAATAGATTATTTGCACTTGTTATCATTACCCATGATTTTCGAAGAAACCCTCCATCTAACAATGCTCATGAAGACGTTCTTTAGTTTATTTGTGATTTTATTTATTATCTATCCACTGTGGTAACACAAAATGGACCATTTCCTAATTTAAGAAAGCAATGCATCTCATAACTAGATGTTACTGTATGTCTTCGCTTTTTTAATAGCTCCCTTATCCTTACTCCTTTTGCTGTCTGCATTTCTTCTAGACTGGCTCTTTTTCAGTGAAGAATGTTGCTTTGCATGAGAAGGAGGATGAGTATGTTTCAGATCAGGCCCTAATTAGGGCCCCCAGCGTCAGTCCGGCGCGTCTAATGAGAGGTGTGTGACAGAGCAGGGGCCTGGTGAGCACAGCCAGGTTCTGATGCGAAGAATTATAGGACCGGTGATCCCCAACGCAGCACGATCCACACCTGCAAATCCCTCACGAATGCCCTCCTCTGCTTTTGATGTGCTATTCTTTTCATGTCTTTAACTCCGACAACATCAAGAACCGATATCCCGTTGCAACCGAGGTGGAGGGGTGCGAGGCTAATCATCCGTTATACGTTTTAATCATGCAAATTAATTGATAATAGACCCTGTAATTAACAACGGGGTGCGTCGTGTTCGTACGATGAGTTGTAGATTACAGGAATTCGTCTGGGAAGGCAAAGTTGAACAATACGGCAGCAATCACGCCACTTAATTTTGCCGCACTTGCTTTAACGACCCCGGCACATCAATGTGTTTCAGATATCCACATGCGTACGGGCCACGCATTTATCTTGGGAAGAACAAAAACTTTCCTAGACCTGCTCGTCATGCGAATAAGGCGCAATAGGATGCAGTGGGAGTCCGTGGCTCTTGATGTGACTGGGAAGTCGATTATGGCTACAGGGAGCTAGAGTGAGTTACAGTTCCCCTCTGCAGGAAATTAGCCCGTTATCAATTATCAATTAGACTGCTATGTGATTTACAGCCTTTAAGCAGGTGGTAGGTTTTTTTTCCCCTCTTGCTTTTTTCACCTGTTATCTATTTTTATGAACACTCACGTGCTTTCATCCACTGAGCACTCAATCTGCCAGCACATGTGGAGAACATTGACTCTTTTTCTTGTTTAACTATGCTTTGTTCCAGCACTGAAGCCTTTTCTCTTTTTGTCTTCCCTGTAGCTTTAAGATACTTGGTGTTCTTGCATTGGAAGGATAGGTCAGTGAGTCAGAGCAGCGAAGCTGTAAATCACACAAAGGAAAAAGGGCCTTGCTAAAATTAACAAATGCTGGGCCATCCTGCTTGCTTATACTATAAATGGAAGAATATAGATTTTTGTTAAACAAAAAAGGAACAGTCTATGGTATGAAGGAAAATATAACTGCATTATGTTATCAGAAACATCTGATGTATTACTTATATTTTATAATATTGAATTCAAATATTATTTGGTACTTTCCATTAATATGGTATGAAACCCAAAAATGCATTTTTCTTCTTTCAGTAAAGCAGATGCTTAACCTTAACCAAAAGATATTGATAGTCTATTCCACAAGGTCAAACTGAATATTGATTATTTTATATTTACTTTAAAATAATGATGTCATTACATTAAATATGAAACATTATCATTAAATATTTTTCCAACCCTGTCACCCATTTTTTTTCACAACATGTTTAAATGTAGTTTAAAACCCAGATTCTTTTTTTCACCAATAAAATAAATGCACACAAAAATCAAATTAGCTAAAAAACAAACAAAATAAACTATGCCAGCATTGCAGATTTAACCAATATTAAGCTGAATATATAAATTGTAGATTTGTATTTGTAGCTAAATATTATTTTGTAGTTTTTGGGAAACTTGTATTTGCCATAAATGAAAGAAATGTTCATGCAATAACTTTAGTAACCTGTTTCAGTGTTTGAACTTGGTGAATGCAATCAGTGCTACCATTTGTATTAAAACAAAGAAAATTCAATAAAATAATTTTCTTTCTGCTACAGTATGCTGCATCATGCACTAAAAACAAACAGTTGTTTTAGTTTATTAAATTTCATAATAATTACAAATAGTGGATGACATGGGAAATAGCTAAACATTGTTTTTAGTCATTAAAATGTGAAAATAATAATTAAAAATAGTTTATAATACAGTTTTCACTACAGGCAGTTGAACAGAATCTGTCAGTGTATTGTTGACATGTTAGCAAGATTTGACTTGTATTGTCTATTTGATGGCCTGTAGCTTTATTTCATCTTTTAGAAATACACATTCAACCACTAGTGGGCCACCATCTTTTTTGAGAGAGGAAAAGGGATGTTTCTAATGCATCTGTTCATTTATTTGTGGAAATTGAATGCAAATGACTTAAGATCTGTACAAAGTAAAGGGTAGGATTTGAGAATTTAAGAAGAAATAAAAATAACTGTGGGTGTATATAACCTTTTTTAATATGTGATCTATGTCTGATTGTACTGTGTGAGTGGGGTAACAGTATGAGTGGATTTCAGGGTTTTCTACAGCCAGAGTGATTGTGATCGTTTGAATAATAACATTGTGGATAACTTGCATAAATCATATGAAGTTTTGCACCCTTTAATAACCTGGGTTTTGTTATTGTATGTTTTGGCACATTTGATTTGTACAGTTAATAAATTGCACCTGAAAGTGATAAAACAATGAAAACACTTTTTTTTTCCTTTTTTTTTTCCAGAGCAACATGGTCTGTTGCACCATGATGCCTTTTGGCTGAGAGCAGAGGGTAGGTAGCACTTGGGCACTCATTAACAGGCTGCCCACAGGCACAGATACGTACCTGTCCCGCCAGCGCACTTGACACTCCCCTCAAACCTGTCTGTCTCCCGTCCATGTGCCCCCCATCCTGTCTCATTACTTATTGATTTGTAAATCAATAACACCTTTCAGGCTGCCTGAGATGGAAGAGGAGAGAGAACTGCCCTTGCTACCAGCTCGGAGAGAAAGATACTGGAGGGTAAAAGCAAGCTAGACCCTTTTACTTGAGTGGTGGCAGCAAATGGGATACATTTCACATTTAGATATATGACAGCAGCAACCATGTAAAATATGATCCATTCTGCGATTGCACTCCTTGTCGTGTCAGCGTTCCTGTTTCTAAAGGATGTTTTACCCAAAATAGAAATTCTGTCATTATTTACTCCCTTACGCCATTTCAAACCTGTATGACTTTTTTCTTCAATGATTCAAGGAAAAGAATTTTACTAGTTGCTCTTTTCTATACAATTAATGTGATTGTGGGCTTAAAGCATTCAAACTACAATGGGACAACGGTCACATTGATAGCTACAAGTTCCATGGATCATGGAATTCTGTACTTTCAGTTCAAATAGTGACATTGGACAAACGTGTATTAGTTTGCATACCTGATCCATTTAGCATTTTGTCGTAAAACAGCTGTCAATTATCAAATGTTTCATTTAGCTACTTGCATTTTATCTTAAACTATGACTGTGACCTTCTTCAGAGTTTTTTTTTGTTGTTGTTTGGAATGTGCATTCAGCTGTGTCAGTGACCTGTAAAGCTCGCCTACTTTGATTTGATTTGATCTCAAACATTTTGACATTGACAAGCGCTATTAGGCCACTGATTCAGCTTGCAGTTGTACAATATACTTGCAGAAATAAAGTAGGTTTAATATTATGCAGCTATTTCACAACTTTTATTATATACATCCACAAAAAATACAGAGGCACCTCAGGGTGAGTATGACAATGCATTCACCTCGCTGACTATATTCCATGAGTTGTCTGAAGCTGTTATTCACTGAAACCCTAGACATGTTCATTAGATTATTAGAAGTAGATTTCTGAATGAATCATTCTTTTGAGTCAGGTATTTTCAATTAATCAGTTGATCAGTATTTCTTTGATCCGGTTCAAAGGGATCGGTCACCCAAAAATGAAAATTCTGTCATTAATTACTTACCCTCATGTCGTTCCAAACTTGTAAGACCTTTGTTCATCTTCGGAACACAAATGAACAATTTCTTCTCTTCAGTTTCAGTCTTCAATGTGAGTTCACGACAGTACCATAACATGTGTGTGCATTCCTCTGCTTCTGGGTTCAAAGTCAGAACACCAGCTGAAAGAAAGACTGACACGGAAGAAAAGAATTTGTTGGATTAAGTTGTTGTTTTTGTTTTCTTGGCACAAAAATTATTCTCATAGCTTCATAAAATTACGGTTGAACCACTGAGGTCACATGGACTATTTTAATGCTGTCCTTACTACCTTTCTGGGCCTTGAATGTGGTAGTTCATATGCAGGGTCAGAAAGCTCTCGGATTTCATCAAAAATATTTTTTTATTATTTGGATCTTATTTTTGGCAGTGGTTATTTGCAAGTGCAAACGGCGAAAGATGCTATTTACACTAAATGTAAATAGCAATTAGATGCTATTTACACTAAGTGCAAATAGCATATTTTCTTTGCGATAGATGTTATTTACACTAAGTGAAAATAGCAGTATTTTTTAACGATATGCTATTTACACTAAGTGCAAATAGTTGTTGTTGTTGTTGTTGTTGTTGTTATTATTATTATTATTATTATTATTATTATTATTATTATTATTATTATTAAAATTTAGTTGAAAAGGGACCATGTACAGTTTTAACATATAAATGTTTCCATTTCATGCATTGTACCAAATTTAGCTGATGGCTAGTTTTCATCCGCAGTCCCTTGGCAGGAAACAGAGTTCAGTTGATTTTAAGTAAGATTTTAGTTTCAATTTAAAAATGTCAATAGATGTGCACATCCTTATGTCTTCTGGTAGAGTGTTCCAATGAGTAATAGCTTTCACTGAGAAAGACGATAATCCAAAGGCAGAGTGACAAAATGGAACAACACAATCACTAAATTCACTATCACAATCATGCATATCACTAAACACACATATATATAATCACGGTTATAGATTCTATTTACACTTCTATTTATACTACTTATTGCAAATAGTGGCAATTATCTGCACCTCAGTATTGTAGTAAATTATAAAACAGTACACAATAGTAACGTATTGAGTGTAAATTATCATTTTAATTCAAATTATTAAATGGATGCCACCTTATTGGGACAATAAAGCTCTCCCTACACCTACACTAACCCTACCCGATTCTTTATTTTTCAACTTTTTGATTATTTCCTTCAATTTTATTGAAAATAAATGCCTTTCCGATGCATGCGCCTTACCATCTACGCCACTGAAACTGATGCTTAACGAGCGTCTTTTTTCAGTGTTGACTGTCTCAATCACACGTTGGTGGGTGGAGTTAGTGTAAATAGCCTCTGCCAACAAGACACTCCATTTATTTATTTTTTTATTATATATTTGTATATTTTTATATATTGTTTGTGTTCAGGTTTGGAATGACATGAGGGTGAGTAATTAATGACAGAATTTTCATTTTTGGGTGAACTATCCCTTTAAGCTCAGCATTTTACAAGTTTTCCTTTTTATGTTCAACTGAAGTAATATTTTAGGAACAAGTAAATAACGACAATATTTTCTTTTTTTATTTTGGGTGAACTGTTCCTTTAAGATGTATTCAAATCACTTTTTTTGCGACTATGCTGTTGGTAGTGGCCAGTTTCAGAGCTAAACCCAGAGGGGCCTGTCCGGATTCTCATTAGGTCAGGGCTTATTGTCACTGCTAACAGAAAAAGGATTTGCTTGGAACAGCCAGGCACAGAACAAAAAGCTTCAGCCCAGGTCCCAATCAGCAGCTCATAAAGGAGCCAGCACAGGTCTTAATCAGTCAGTCCTTAATGGAGCCGCTCCTTAAAAGTATTATTAACCTCATCTGTCTAGATTAAGAACTAATAGCCCCCTTTCTGTGTATTGTCTTTGTAGCAGCTGGTAATGTACATATATATTAATCCACTCGCGCAGGCGAGATTGTGTGGCGCGGGGGAACAACGGTGCCCTTCACAAGCGAGGCAGACACAGGTTAGGAAGCCACTAATTAAATGTCAGACTTGACAGATTAAAATTATGAAATTTAAAATCAGCAAGTAGCTCTTTGTCATTGTCAAATTAAGCAGCCAGCGTGATGAGGAGACGGGAATGGAAGACTTTAATGGATTGAAGGGGAATGTACTTTAGCAGCCCTGGATATGGTGAATAAAGATTTCCCTGCGCTCTAGGTAATGGGCTGCACGTTCAATTCAATGTGCCGATAGGCTGTGGCACCAGAGCCATCTGTGCTGCCACGCTTTTCCTAGCCATGCAATTTAGCTGTTTTTCTTTGTAAACAAGCAGTTAAAAAAATGAGCTCTGTTTTAAAAGTGGCCTGTAGTCTTAGGCAGCACCATGTGAACTGCATTCTCAATTGATTTTTAATAAGGTCTGATGTTAGCATGTTGCGTAGCTAATGGTCTAAAAACTTCAATAAGTGGAAAAAAAGCACACAATTTTTGGGTTTATTATGAATTTTTATTTACACATAATTATGATTTTGTGAAAAAGAAAATGTGGGGCGAAGGCTTGGTTCTAACCATTGGTTATTGATTGGATAGTGGCAGATCTGAAAGCCGTTTACAGTTGATTATAAGAAAAGGGCGGGGTTTAAGTGAACTAAATGATTTGATAGGTCTGGCATATGTCACCAAAGAGAAGACAATCATTTTACCAAATAAAAATTAAACGGATACATAGATGAAACATTTTCAATGATATTAATAACATGCATTTAGGAAATGGATTTTCATTACATGCAGTTAAAAGTTTATTTATTTATTTATTTTTTAACATGCCAGGCAGCTGGATTTTTTACATTTCATAGTGCTGTTGAGTGGCAATTGGGAGCATTCTGGAAGCAAAGACAATTTGCTGGTTCAGTTTTTGGCTGAATGTTATATCTCATTAGTAAAATAGTCAAATTTGTTTTGTGTCGTTAATATCAAAGTGCTGTATTCACTCTCAACATCCATATTTGTAAAGTTTCTGGTTCATAATTAACCTACGATCAGATCAATATGATACATGAATCACAGAAGGTCTGAGAATGAAGGCCTAATGAATACTAACAGAACTTTTTTTGCAGTCAGAGGGAAAAAAAAAGCTCTTGCACAGCATTTCTAAATAAATAAACCAGCACTAAATTAGCCTGATTCCTTGTGCTTGCGTTCAAGGTTCAAAGGCTTTGAGCTCAAATCAGGTCTAGATGTGTTTGGTTTCAGATGGGTTGAGAGCACAGCTTGCAATAAAGCAATGAACAAACCAGAGGCAGCATTAGAGCAGCAACACTCAACAAGGATCCAAAAACGATGCTGATTAAAAGTGACAAGATCCAATTAAATTTAATTACACAAGCTGTATATTCATTTTAACTGACAATTTTTATTAGGGAGCCACACACACTTAAAGCAAGGAACTGAGGCTAAATTATTTCAATGTAATACAGTTAGGTTATGCAGAATCCAGTGTGTCTAATTTGCTTTAATTGAGTTAGGGGCAAGAGGCCTGCAGAAGGAGTTCAATAGTTTGAGGAAAAGATCACTGAGACGAACATCTCTGGGTTTGTCAGGCCAAATGTACTGAGGGAGATGATAAACACTCTTCCTCGAGTGAAATTGAGATGTGAGCCATGTTCAGGATTGCTCAAACTTTTTAAAGGGCCTTTTTTATAATTTAGCTTCTCTATGCATGCTTTCTGTGATACTTAGAATAAAACAGTAATGTACAGATAAGACTTCTATATATTTAAATTAGCATGGCTTTAATTGGCTAACCTTTCTGCATATGAAATGAGTACCAATCCTTGCTTTTGGATTGCAGGGTTTCTGACTTGGTTTCTGTTGGTGCACACAACATGGACAAGATTGAATAGCAAAATGTAAATTGTTTGGATGAAATATCAGTAGGCGGCTTGTTGCTTAAAAATTTTAATACGACTGGTTTAGTTTATCACCAGTTACCCTATTTAATTACCAAAACTGTATTTTCACTTTTATCATCACTTTATTTTCTTGTTTTTTTGGCTAAATTAAAACTCCAATTAAAAGCCCATCACTGAAATTACCAGGCCTTGTGGTGAAAATAAACCTTGGAAAAGGACATAAAGAAAAAGGGGCATGTGGTTTTCCATGATATAGCCTTGTGAATAAAATGAGGGAAGGATTGTTCGTAACAATCATTTGTTTGATTCCAACCCCCATTGCATCTAAACAAAGCGGACATGTTTACAGTGCGTTTTGGGGTAAAATGCAACCTGTTCCATGCCCTTTAAAAGCAACTTGACAAAGTCTTTACCGTATACTCCATATCTAAATGTGACATGACACATGAGAGCTTCTGGTGTGCTTGAGTCCTTTGTAGAGGTGAGTGAGTGGCATAGTAACTGGTTAGCCTCAGGTGCTGTGCTTCATATATGTACCCAGCCTGTCTTGTGCACGGGGATGCTCAGTGACTTGCCCTGTGGTGCTATGCTGAGTTTTCAAAGCACACAGATCATTTGTTTTCCCTTTCCATGACATGTAGTTTAGCTCAGCTTTCTTCTGGATGTGTCACCGAGGCAGACTCCGGGCGTTTCCCCGGTCCGGTCTTTTTACCAAAGCAAAATGGGAAATTTCTGATGAAAGAATGAAATGGATATTTTTGATGCTTACATTTGTTAAAAAAAAAAAAAAAAAAAAATTGTCGTGATTTACAGCTTAGTTTTTTATTTTTTTTCTACTGATTTAGCCAGGCAAGTCATTTGAGAACAACATTCTTATTTAGAATGATGTTCTGGCAAAATTAAATTTTTTTAAAGTTAAAATCTTAGGGGAAAACGACAAATGTCCTACTGTGGCATGCCATATTGTTATAAGGCAAGTCACCTTTATTTATATAGCGCTTTTAACCATACAGATTGTGTCAAAGCAGCTTTACAGTATTAAATAGGGGGAAAAAAGTGTGTAATAATACAAAAGAACAACAGTAAACACTCAATTTCAGTTAAAGTCAGTTCATCATTGATTCAGTGATGTCATCGTCCAGCTCAGTTCAGTTCAGTTCAAATAGCATCAAGTTGACGATATTGCTGGAAATTAAGTGTATGTGTATGTATGTGTATAATGTACACAACAGTAGTTCTTTAAAGATCTGTAATTTAAAAAAAAAAAAAAAAGGTTTTTAAAAGAAATCTCTCTTGCTCACCAAGGCTGCATTTATTTAATCAAAAATACAGTAATCTTGTGAAGTAATATTATAATTTAAAATAACTGTTTTCTGTTTTATATTTTAAAATCTAATTTATTCATGTGATTGCAAAGGTGAATTTTATCATCACAAAAACAGTTCCACTCCATAATATTTTTGTGGAAGCTGTGATGCATTTTTTTTCTGGATTCTTTAAAGAATAGGAAGTTCAAAAGAACAGCATTTGTTTATGTATTTTTGTTGTTGTTGTTGTTGTTGTTATATTATTATGAATGTCTTTTACTTTTATAAATGTTATAAATTTACAGCATCCTTGCTGAATAACAGTATTAATTTCTTTCAAAAATATTTTTTACTGGCAAAACTTTTGAACAGTAGTGTAAGTGTTTCATAAAGAACAGTTTTCAGCCGTTATGTCGCAGGTCAGTTTTGATTGGTCAGAAAACAGTGCCAATTAATACAATTAACAGAATGCAACTAAATGTAAAATCCTGCAGTTTTAATACCAAAACAAATAGATTCATAATCTTTTAAAGAAATACTTTTCATATCCTCTTTTGATTGCATACTCATCAAATATGTGCATCAGTTTAATTTTTTTTTTTTAGTTTATGCATTTCATGGTAATATTAAAAGCTTATATTGTAAGTATTGATTAATGTAACTAATATTAATGTTTAATTTTTGAAGTAAGTTTTTATAGTGTCATTTGATGTCCAGTGTAAAATCTGGGTCCTGAAGCTAAACCATTTGAGAACCACTGATGTGGAACATTAAGGTATCGAAGTGTGTGTGTGTGTGTGTGTGTGTGTGTGTGTGTGTGTGTGTGTGTGTGTGTGTGTGTGTATGAGGAAGATTGAGAAAGAGAGAGTGTGTGAGGTGGTAATGATGTCCTCAAGTTGTTAAATGCAATGGTCTGTGTCCTGTTCACCCGGCGTGCTGTTGCTCTCCCATCTGTGCAGGGAGCCACATCTGCTCCCGGGGTCATAGAGGTCAGCAGTGACACCAGATTTAACTGTTATTTACTCTGAGTCCCCGACAAGACACATACAGCCCGCGCCCACTCAACTGATGTATGTTAAATGTGCTCCAAATTACCAGTGTGTTGGATCTATTGATGGGCCATTCGAGCCTGTCAGCCTGTCTCTATCAGCCTCTCAGTTATCCCCCTCCTCTCCTTCCCCCGTTCGTTCCAACCTTCATCTCTCCCTCGCTCCCTCTCTCTCTCTCTCCAGGCCCCACCGCGGCCCAGGCTGAGCACCTTGCTCTGAATGGGAAATGAGGGCTTCGACAGATACATGCACCTCTGGAACCTGTTGGGTGTTCAGACACATGTCTTGCCCATCTCATTTTGAACAGGTTAAAAGACCATGTCAAGCGCAATTATACTGTGCCAGCATCTTCAAGTAGACCTTGCAGGAGACGTTGTTTATTATGTTCTGATTTACTCTGGTGTGATTTACAACATGAGTGTGGATGGAAATCATGAGGAAATTAATGTTTCTGGATCTGATTTTGCTTATATAGTGTGTGTGTGTGTGTGTATATATATATGTACACACAAAAATATTTCCACAAAAATATAAGCAACACAGCTCTTTTTAACATTGATCATAATTAGAAATGTTTCTTGAGCACCAAATCAGCATATTAGAATGATTTCTGAATGATCATGTGACACTGAAGATTGAAGTACTGACTGCTGAAAATTCAACTTTTGACGTCACAGAAATAAATTACATTTTTAATATACTAGAAAAATGGTATTATTTTTGATCAAATAAACACAGCATAAAGTTCTTTTATAATATATGCAAAAGCAGTTGCTATATTTTAGATGGCCAATATGGCTGAAAATAATAAATCAGATGGTAATCGTGTAACGATTGATTCTGTGAGTGAGTGAGAAACCTTTAGATGAACCATTTTGACCAAGTCATTAAAAGAACCGGCTCTTGAGAGTCGTTTGTTTGCAAATTTGACACTGGTCGTACTGTGTTTTTGTCAACATACGTTAAACCTTCAAGAAAAATGCTATATAAATTTTTGTTCGTTGCATGTATTTTGCAGCAAATTATTTCCATGCCATTAATTTCCAGTATATTTTTGATTCCCAACTGTTTTTCCTACAGTGATCACCATTTAAACACCACTGAGCCATTTACTTAATTGATCAAATTTATTTATTCATTCATTTTAATTTTCATCGGTTTTCTCAAGGCAAAGTGCCGCCGCTGGGACAAAAGGAAGGCACGATGCCCTTTTACTCTGCTATATTTGTCTGTGTGACACACTAAGGACTTGTTGAGGGCTCAATGACACTGTGTATCTGATAATGTCAGAGCCTTGTCTGGCTGTAAGGGAGCCTCATGTTTACACAGAGGCAGCGGTGAGGAGATTAGCGCAGAGGGTCTTGTAGAACAGCGCTGTGATGAGCAGAACAAGGCTCCGCTTCGGTTCATAAATAGCGCAGCACATGCACTGCTGCTAATTGACTCACACAGGCATTAGTGGGATTAAGTTAGAGCCCAAAGTTCATTAAGCAGATAAATGCATCTCTTAGCCTGCTAAAGAGCTCCAGCGCTAACACAGCCCACTGAAAATAGCGCTTATGCACAATGGTGCTCAACCGAGATGAAATCATGTTCCTTTTAGTGCTGTTGTGTGTGAGGAAAGTATCAGAAGTTCAAACGTAATGTACATAATTTCACTGTACGTACAGTATGTTTGGCGCAGTAAGCATGACTTTTATGTAAAGAACACATTGCTAATCACGAAAAACAAAGCTGTTGTTTGCATTTTTTGCATGCGTAACGTCATAACTGTACACATCAGGGACATTTTCTATTTTTTTTTTTTTTTTTTTTAAATACAAAGCTAATTGTCAAAATGTTTAGAATGTATAATTTGGGATCAAGAAATGGCTAAATGTTACGAAAGATTTCTATATCAAGCAAATGTTCTATTCCTCAAAGAATCCTCCATAAGACACCTATATGAAATATAGGTACATGTTGGCATATATTTGAACAGACAACAGCTAATCATCCCAAAAAAAAAGCTGTTGTTTGCATATCACGCATGTATAATGTTCATCTCAGGAAAAAGTAAATGAACGCAGGGCTGTTTTGTAGAAAGTGTAGCATCAACAGATTTCGATTCGACTCTCCAGCTATGAATGACATCACAGCGGGCGCTCAGAAAGCGGTGCAGAGTGCTTTCATTTTGCCACTTAGACGACAAATTACCCAGACAATAGACCTCTAAAGTTGGCAGGTAATTCAATCGTGACTGTTGACTCCAGGCATTTGCTTTGTTTGCCCTCAGAAGGAAATAGCCAAAAATTCATCTTGGCGGAGTCAAACGAAATGAAAGATAATATTCTTTATCTGCTCGGGATAGCTGCGGATGAACTCCTCCAATATGAGTGTAAATAAGATTTAGCGATTCCATACTTCAGTTGGCTTCAACTCAAAGTGATTTGGATCAATAGCGTTTGCCCGTACGTATGTGCGCGCGACAGGGCTCCAGCCCGTCACGAAGGGGAGGCACGAGGGCTGTATTCAGATTTCACCGGTGTCAAATTAATTCCAGGCTTATCGGGAAATTCAATTAGCAGGGAACCCCCCTTTGTGAGTAAGAGAGTGTCCAACATCCCAACGTGACAAATTACAGCGCTCAGAGAGCATATCAAGGCGAAGTGTTGAGGCTTGCTAATCTTCCCTCTAATTCTCAATTACTGTAAAATGAAGCCATAAATCACAGAGACAGGCAGATCGATGGAAACGTTGTTTTTGGAGTGATTGGCAGCCACCCCAAAGGTTACTTTTTAAGTTGGTTTAAGGTTACCACTCGGAGAGGGCTTGAGGCGGGGTGGTGGCGGGGGGGTGACGTGTGGCAGCTTGGGTTGGGGGCGGAGGAGGTGTGGTGGCGGCGGGGGGGTCGAACTCAATCTATATGATGCAAGGTTTCAATCCTTTAGGGGATACAGCAGAGGGACAGGACCAATTTTTAGCCCATCAGCCATCCAATTTTTCTCCTTTTCATACCTGCTGTAGTAAATGAGAAACAAATTAAATTTCTCCCTACTATCTCCACAGAAACCATTTAAATCCTTTATGGAAACTAAATTGTCCCCAGACAAATCGCCCCTGGTTCTATGACAATATACTATGGCGGTGCAACCGAAATAAATTTGTGTCACTCCAGATATGCCTTTGTCTGTAATGCCATTCATTGGAGACTTGAAGAAAAGATAAAGAGGGGAAATAAAAAGAAAGGGGCACTTTTGGTAAAGAACAAAAGAAGCTAGATAGGAGGACCCCCTTCATTTTCTCCCTCTCTCTCGATCGCGCTCTCTGTCACTCTCCTACTGGTGCCCACCTCCAACTTGTGGCGTTATTAATTTTGGGCCAGAGTCTTTGCATTCATGAGGCTGAGATTGAAATGTAAATGAGTCTGAGGGAGTGAGCAGTCAACACTGGCCCCGGCTGCACGGCCCGTGTCACGCGCGCTCTGTCTCCGCACCCCGGCTCTTATCATTCACACAGATTAAGAGAGTAGAACATCAATCACTACATCTGGGAAACAATGAATAAAACGGTCCAACGAGGCAGATGAAAAATCACTGAGGAAGCAGAGTTAAGAGGACACAGGGCAGTGGCGGTGCAGCGAGGGCTGATTGCTGTGCTGGCGGCTCGCTGCGACGAGTGCTGAAGCCGAGAGGTTTGTTTGGATTTGCTTTGTCCAGCTGGGCTACGTGTGTTTTTGAGCACTCTCACCCAGCGCTCTGTTTATGTTGCTGCTTTGTGCTGCGTAACGGATCATAGCTCTTATTAGACCTATCAGTGTGAATGAAATCACATAGAAGTGCTATGATACGGCCCTTTCCAGTATATTAGTATGCATCGATTATTGTCAACAGCCTGTTGAAACGTTTAACATGTAAGGTCTGTCTATCTGTCTGTCTAAAATGTGGGTGTGTATACACACACACGCACACACACACACACACACACACACACACACACACACACACACACACACACACACACACACACACACACACACACAAACACACACACACACACAAACACACACACACACACACACACACACACACACACACACACACACACATATATATAATATATAATATACATACAGCATACATACACTGAGCTTTACATTATTCAGAGGAGAATTAATATGATTTATTAATGTATTAACATTTTCTATAACTAATGATGGTAATAATAAATAGTTTTTCTGTTTACATTTTGCTAATAGGATTTTATGTATTTATTGGGCAAAAACACATTTATGGGTTAAAAAAATCTATATAAAATATAAATCTAAAACATTTATATAATGTGTAAAATATATAAAATACAACTTATGGTGTTGTTACAATGTAGCCTACCATTAAGCATTCAATTATAGGCTTTTCAGCCAAATTTCAACCATAAAATGGTTGTAAAACACAATGGAAATCATGATGCAGCAAAAAATATAAAAAAAAACATACAAATATATATTGCACAAAAAAACATTTATAATTAATCAGTTGTATATATGAATACAGTCTCCTCCTATTTCTGTAAACATCCAAAGCCAGAAAGTCAGTTATTAAATTTATATAAATTTGCTCCACTTGAAATTTATGTAGAATTGAAAGGTTTTAATAAGAGCACAGACTCCATCTATCGAAGGGCCAGATTGGATAAAACAGCATCAATAAATTTCACTGGGAAGTCTGAGAGAGCTTCCCGTAATGGCAGCTTTATGGACTATGATTGGTGAATATTACAAAGCTTATTGGCCATGAGAGAAGACTGTATCAAAGCTTGCAGTTATTACTGACAAAACTTGGACATCTTTATGAACCCATTGTGATATCATACTAATTCCCCTCAGAATGACTTTATCTGCCCTGTCGCGGGTCCCCATTCGGCGTGTCACATCAGGTTTGTGTCTAATTCGGGCCAATTACAGCTGGCATCGCCACTTATAGCTTGTTTGGGGCCGGTGGAATTCCATTTTCTCAAGTGCCGCCACAGTCCGCTATTATTATTATCAGTTTTTTTGCCTTCTATCTTTCTTTTCTTCTCCCAGCTCTAGCTTTTACTTTGTGTTTTTCAGAACAAAAGCTAATGTGCTGAAAGACCGGTCTCGTCTCGTGCTCATTGAAATCATGCGAGTGCCATTTATGCTTAATACGTCTGCGTGCAGGAGGAAGCAAAGCAACCTGGCAGCTCCTGAAGCGAGATGAGAAGACCTCTGGGGATTTGTGCGCGTCGTCTTCCGAGAGCACTCAGACACTGACAGCCCGACCAAAATATTTCACATAATTTGATTAGGTTACAATGACAATCTTTATTTATAGTGCTCCTCAGATGCAGGGGGTGGAAGCTTTTGTAGTGACGAATCCAAATTAACTTCTGTTTGTCTTACCATGGCAATCCAAATACAAACAAACACTGTTCATGTAACTAAGGGTAATTACAGCCTACAGAATGTCCATCCATTTCTTATGGCAGAAAGCGCTGTCGTTTCATTAGGTTTGTGCCATAACTCCTCCCATTTTGCAAGAGGTCAGGCTCCCACACAAAAACAAGCACGCTAACACTAAAGAACACGACAATTATATCAGCAATTAATTTGGAAACAGTGGTAATTTTAATGCTACATCACACTGGTGCTTGCCATTTTTAAATGTGTTTTTATTTACTCACTGCTTTGTTGTTCCTAATTGACTGACTGACTTCACAAAAGAAGATATTTAGAAAAATGTCTCAGTTTCCATACACTGAAAGTTGTTTGAACCCTACTGTTCTTCATAATATCTTCTTGAATGTTCCACAGAAAGCAAGTAAGTCATGCAGGGTTGGAACGACACAAGGGTGAATAAATGAACCGTCCCTTTAAGGGGTACTAAATGTGTGGAAAAGCACGGTATACTTTTATTATCCATGCTCTAAATCAAGTAGTTCACCTGCAAAGCCTTCATCAAACAGTACAGCTCAAACCAGAGGTTAATGAAAATGTCCCACGCATTGATTTACCTGCGCGTCTGGGGGCAAAGCCATTGAAACAAACAATTCATTTGTCTGCCACATGTTTCTTCGGCGAGACCCTCATAAAAGCTTTTCAATAAATTTCACCGTCTGTTTTACAGACCTTTCCTCTTCCTTGCGTCATTTTTTTAAATTGAAAGTTGGTTTTAAAGTCAGCTATAAACATCATTCCGCTCAATCAGTGCTGGTTCAGATCAAACGGCAGTGGGCTGCTACAGATACCTCCAACCCTGACTTGTCTCCCCGCTTTCATAGTGTTTAACACCGTGGCACACTTTTTTAGCTGGAGACGGCTGTCACTGTATTTTGTCAGCAAAGCATAATATTTCTTCAGGAGTTCTAAACCCGGTACTCAGCGGGGAAGAAATGAAAATACGGCACTACATAAACCGAGCGAGTCAGTTGTAAATCACCTAACACGATGTAGAGGCACCAGGCGGAGAGCTGCGCGCTGTCAAGTCCTCCCCTGGAAAACAAAACGGACACCAGTCATGATGCTTTAATCAGCCCCCAAATAATAGATGCCTCCCTGCTCCCCTCCAAGCTCGGTGCCATCGGATGAAACGGAAGACAACCTGAAACTTACTTTGCTTTCAGACTTCGCCGAGTTGTGCTATTGAAATGTTTTCGCCTTTGTTTGTTTGTTGGCGTGTCAGGGGTTATTTCTTTGGTGGGAATCTAAAAGGGATCTTTGAAGCTTTAATATGATCCTTTCACACACACACTTCAAAGGTCGTCTCTAGTTTCTACGATAAGGTGCCGTTTTTTAGACGCTTTGCATGTCAGATGTTAATGTTATTGTTGGCGGAACAGAGTTTTTCATGCTCTGTTTATTTATGCGCTTTTTTTCTCTCTCTCTCTCTCTGTGTGTGTGTTCAGAAGCACTGGATGTCTTGCGTTGCTGTGGTTGGTAGTTACGTGCAGTTGGAGTGTTAACATCATCCAGATGGATGCAGTGCATTGTTTGAAGGCAGGCATTGCATGAAAAGGTCTGAAAAATGGGAAATTAATTATTCAAACTGTATTGAATGGCACTTTTTTTTTTTTATCTGATTATTTAAAGTTTTCTTCAGAAAGAGGAAAAAATGGATAATCTATCCCCATGGCTTTTAGGGAGAGTCTGGGTTTGGACACAAAATGAAATAACTCTTCTTCTCGCATTAGATGTCATCTGTCATAATCAATCAGTCCACACCAGTTCATCCAGAACCTCGACACTCTTCCCAGTTCGTCGGGCAGGACAGATGTTCCCGTTGCCCCGAAAGAAATAAAAAATCAAGTTAAGGCTCTCTGTGAGAGGAATTGCACTGTTTTGCTGCAGTTGATTAGTGTTAACCAAATAAGAGTGACTTCACTGACAGAGATGTACACTGGGCTGTGGAGCTCTTGAGAGCTGGCCAGATGGTCCTGTAGCCCCTGCTGCTGTAATGTAGTAAAGCTTGTTGAGAAGCTGGTGGTATTGATTTCATTTCTGCCAGTAGATGCAGCTACTACATCTACATGTGTCTGCGCTGATATGGACCGCTAGAAATCCAATATCGAGTCTGAAATGGAGGGCCCAGTGTGCCGATCCCTAATAAGGCTGTCAATCCCATCTGTCCTCTCCACTCTGAGAGAACGTCTGCCCCAGGAGAGACGATATCAGAGACGTTTCGTTATCCTCACCCCTACATGTAGGAACACCTCTCCCCGTTATGCTCGTTAATTAGGAGATCAATGAACACGAACGTCCAGACGTACTGATAATGAGAAGGTTTGGCTCATTGTGGAACAGGATGTTCTTGATCATGGTACTGCGTTGGCGCCTTTTATCAGACAGGTATACGATAGACGTTGTCGGCTAATAATGCCCGCTAATTTTTTAGGTGGCATAACAAACCCGTTAGCAGAATGCATAATCTTTAGATTATGCTGATGACTGCTTTGACGGAACACTTCAATAGTTTTCCCGTGGTAGGATGGATGGCGGGGTCACACAGCAGAGGTGCCGTTATATATCAAAAGAAGCCCTTATGTGGTCTGACACATTTATCTTTTGTTTGCTAATATTGGAAGCAGTGTATCTTGTGTTGTGCGTTATTTGTGTATGTTTGATAAATGCTCCTTCCATGACTGTTTTGGTCCCTGGGTCATCTCTTGCTCACTGATGTGCTTATTAATAATAAATTGCCTGTGCAGAATGTGCGAATTCTTCCTCCCTTTACAGTTATTGTGTAAACAAAAGACTGCTAGCGGAATCCATCTTAATAGAGGACGTTTTATTCAATAAAGATAACTTGCCTGAGAAAAATGAGATCTCTTAACTCTCGCAGCCTCAGTCTTTCACTGTAAATCTTGTGACATTTCCCGCTACCCGCTGCGAGTGCCCATGGTGGCGTGTCACAGAGGAGCTTAGCCAATCGTGGGCAATTATACATGCTAATGAACGTGCCCTCGTATTCGATTCTGACATGGAGCGCTATAGAGTCCGTAGGGATTGAGCCACCCACAGCGGGAGCACATAATTTCTCTTGAAAGTCATTAGCCGTTACAGTTATAGCAAGTGGCGGAAAAATGTATAGGAAGCCCTATATCATATAGACCACAACCTTGACCGAGCTTGTAATAATACATTACCGAGGCATGTGTGGCATATTAATCAGTTGGAAAGCGTAATTTATGCATTTTGCGATCTTTTATGATATGTTCCCCCCCTCCTCAATCCGTTTTTAATCAAAGAAAGGTCAGTTCATGTAGAGGGCATAAATCTCCCTCACCTGGTGCTTTGTAAAAATACGGAGATTAAGTTTGTGCAATGTGGTCAGGGGAGAGCAGTAAATTACCCTGGTAACAAAGTTAACATTGATTCAGATATAACCACTTGTCCGCATGTAACAACGATAACCTTTTAGTACATTTGGAAAACAAATTTGACAACCATTAAAATAATGAATGAGTTTCTGCTTGCTCAGAGAAGTGAAAGAAACTCTATTTGGACCGCGAAAGGCCCTTAATGCCTCATGCTGTTCTTTCATAGCAGCCCGGCAGGGGCCCTAAAGTAACACATACTAATACAAAACTGACATAACAAATTACTGCGCTGAATGAAGGTGCACAATAGGTTATAGTCACCTGCATTCAAATAGTTGAAAACTCTGTTTATGGGCTGCCGGCAATGACACTGTAGTCAGGCGCTAATAGGGACGTAATTTGATAAAAGCCACAACTTTCAGCACTAACTCTGTGCTTTCCTATGCATGAATCTTCAGTTAATTAGAAGAAGAATCCCAGCGCTGCTTCATTTGTAAAACTGCTGGAGACAAAATACTGAAATTCCACTCAACATTGTGTGTGTGTGTGTGTGTGTGTGTGTGTGTGTGTGTGTGTGTGTGTGTGTGTGTGTGTGTGTGTGTGTGTGTGTGTGTGTGTGTGTGTGTGTGTGTGTGTGTGTGTGTGTATAAAAACTACCATTCAAAAGTTTGAGGTTAGCAAGATTGATTGTTTTTGAGAGACGTCTCCTATGCTCACCAAGACTGCATTTATTTGATTAATAAAAATAAAAAAAAACAGTAAAATGTTATTACAATTTCTAATAGCTCTTTTCCATTTTAATATATTTACAAATGTAATTTATTCCTGTGTTGGCAAAGCTCAATTTTAAGCAGCCATTACTTCATTCTTCAGTGTCACATGATCCTTCAGAAATCATTCTAATATGCTGACTTGAAAGTAGTTGTGCTGCTTAATATTTTTGTGGAAACTGTAATATATTTTTTTTCAGGACCTGAAAATTTATTTTAGACTGAGCTGAAAAACCTGAAAAGCATTGTTTATTTGTTACTGTTTATTTGTTAACTTGTGTCTTTGTCTTATTGTATTTATTTTCTGCTATTGCTTATAATTTGGTTATCTGTAGAAAAGATTTTTAGCACTGAGACCATAGTATGTTCATGTTCTTTATTATTTAAAAAAAAAAAAAAAGAAAGAAAAAAAAGTGTATAGGCCTATTTTTTTTGTTGTGAATGTCTCAATTGAGGTACAGGATGTGAAAATTTCAGATAAATGTTCATGTTATACATTTTGGTTGCATTTGTGAGTTAATAAAAATGTAGATTGTTGTTTAAAATGGGTATATCGTAATATCGAAATATTGATCGATATACTCCTGTATCAAATCGAATCGTAATCGTATCATAGAATTTTTTTTGAGGTATCGACAAATATCGTATCGCTGGGTCTGAGAATCGATATCGTATCGTGACGAACCATCCGATTTACACCCCTTATATATATATATATATATATATGTGTGTGTGTGTGTGTGTGTGTGTGTGTGTGTAGATAGAGCATAGTGTATTTATAATGTTGCATGGTTGTAAATATACACCAACGTGCATGTATATTTCTTTAATTAATTTTTTTTAATAAAAAAAACTTTGCATTCATCTAATTGAAGCTGGGAACTGACTCCTAACACGAGCCTCTTGTATTGCACAGAGTTAAAATATTTTTACAACTTGAAGCGCTAAAGTGACAAGGCCGTCAAAGAAAGTAGTTTGTCCTCTGCAGTTCAGTGAAAATATTATGAGAGCTTGAAGAGTGAGAGGAACGAAGAGTGATGGACAGCTCTGACACTCCAGAGCACTTAGGCAATTATTAACAGTTTCTGCCAGTCACCACATCTGACACAACACAAACACACCGTGTCTAATTTTACACTACTCCGGCAGGCATGGGTCACTTTTAAAGAACACAGGGAAACTCATTTTATCGCAGATTTGACGACCAATCATCCAAATTGGCCCCATTGCTACCGAGCCCCCCTTCTGCCGCCATAACAGACAATGCCTGGGAGAAAAACAGCCGCTTAGATCTTTGAATTGCAGCTGTCCGTTGGAGCTTGCCAAGGCTGAGATCAGTGTGGTGAAATGGCACACAGGTGTGGGGCTCAACCACAGACGTCTCTCTGCGTAGATAGACATCAGCCTGTCAGCAGGGGTTCATGGGATGCTTTAGGCCGAAACGGGCAACATGTGAAGAGGTCAGGCCCTGTAAAATCTTTACCACATCGTGCATGTCAACCAAAGGAGACCTCCGCCATGTTTTGATAGCCGTCCAACAATTTTAACGTCTACTGACAGTGTCTCTCAGCCATCAAAGCTCAGATGTAATTGATAAAAATTGCTCGCTTTTGCGGCCCGTTGTAAGTTTTAAAATCAGATTGGTACACCTTATTATATCTCCGCATGTGAGTGCGGGCATAATTGCTTTCCAGATAGCCAACAGGACCTGAGAGAAAGCTTCAGATATTCACTCTCTTGTATAGGTTAATCTGATCTGAGCGTGATTTCCTGACAGGCAGGTTCGGCACGTGAGATTCTGCCATTTCCAATGCCGCTCCTATACATTCTGATGAATGCTGCTGGTAATTTCTTTTAGACAGATTACCCACAGATCTTTGCGGAGACATCTACACAACTACACGCACAGGCTCAAAAAAGTATCAGAGAAGAAGTCCAAACACATAACTGTCAATGATACTTTTGAAGTATCTCCTGATGGGACAAGGTTGACCAAACCTGATTTTCAGACATGCAGACATTCATAATAAGCTCTGAAGGTATTATACCCAACATCTCAAGAGGCTTTCGTGCATCATGTTGGTTTAGTGTCTGCCGTAGATAATTTTTTTTTTATCTAATTTTTTTTTTTTTTTTTTTTTTTTTTTGAATAAATGAATAGGTCTAATCGGTAGGGTAATTACAAGACAAAGAATCTTTGTAATTAGAGACTAATGACAAGCTTGCAGCCTGTTCTTGCCAAACAGCTGCTGGGAAAGGTAAAACTGAAGCCGTCCCCTGCACATGTTCCAACAGATGAAAGTAATTTAGTTGCACTTAACTGTCTATAAACAATTACCGTAAAATGCAGCAGTGTCTTTATGTATGGCTTCTGAAACATATTTTCTCCTGCCTGCCGAACAATTATTAACGATCTTCATCTGCTAGGTACACTTCATGAATTTTACATTACCTCTTGTCATTATCATAACTAGACTATCAAAGATATTAGAAGCCTTCGACATTCTCTTCTTGGGGATCTTTCTTAGATCTCTTGTCAAGTATCTGAGAATTGTCTGCAATTGAATATTCCCTGGATTTTTTTTTTCTTTTTTCCTCAAGAGCATTTGCGAATGCATAAGCATGAGGATTATTGGGGCTGTCTCCATGTTTGTATGCTTGTCTGTCTTTCCGTCTGTGGAGGCATGTTCTTTTCCTCCATTTTAATGCCATTGTCCTTGTGTAGTCACTGTCTGATTCATTGCATGCCACTTTTTCTTCCAAACAAAAAAATGCCAGATTGGTTGCACCAAAGTAAATATGTTTGTCGTCCATACGTTCCGATAACAAGACTGGAGCCTTTTTACGTTACATCTGATTTGCGCTTGTCTCACTAGTTGTTGTTTTTTTTTTATTATTGTTTTTTTTATTAGGTGTGGGGGGTTTTGATGGACATCTCGAATGTGGCAGAATAATTAGCATTTCCCCACATGCTTTTCTCCATGCTCTGTTCCTCAGCACACTGATGTCTTGTGATGCCCAGAAAACGAGCGTGAATGCCGTGTTATCATTTAGAAACCGGCAGCCAGCTCTAACAGACTGTAATTATGTACTTCCAGGGACAAGATCAGTGTGCAGAACAAAGTGTGCTGGAAAACATTGTGAGGACTATTGGGTTGTTTTGTACAAAATGTCCATCACACACTTGGCATGCTTCGCCCCCCTTTCCCGCTCCCCTGGTGTCTTGTTATATTTCTTTCCGGGAAATTGATTTGCTTATTAATGGAGCAAATAATATTTGCTGATACCCTGTCAAGATGTTTACTGGACTGCTTGCTTGCGGAATGTGTTATAAATGTTATAAATGGAAAGTGTGAGAGGGGGGTCAGGGGGGGAGAGTCTGAATATTTTGCATTTGGAAACTGTGTGGCCATTATCCTACAGGCCATGGCTTTGTTTAAAGATCCAGCGTTAGTGGACGGCAAATCCGTGACAGAACCATGTTAGATCTGTTGGCTTTCAGCTGAACACTTTGGGGAGAAAAAATTGTGCAAAACATGAATGAAATCACATGCAGAAAAATGTATCGTTAGGCTCATTATTCCACCTATAGCGTATGAACCTGCACTTTCATAACCCGCTGTTGTACTAATTCAAAAATAACACGCACAATTCGTCATCACTGCCGCTGTGGTAATGGTTCTGCTAGACTAGGATGTTATATGTGTGAAAGGTCATCGGCGAATAAAAGAGCTTTGTGTTTAAGAGTGCCAATCGTAAAGATTTGAACTATTCCGGTTGCGAATTCTTTCAGAATTTCTGGTTCCTTAATGGTTCTTCACTAACAATTCTTTCTGTGCTTTAAAGGAATAAATATCTGGGGGGGAAATGCAGTTGCATTTAAAACCATTGTGTTTTTACATGTTACACAGACTTTACAAATGTAGTAACATTTCTTTCATTCATGTTTATAAAATACTTTCTAAATCAATACCTACTTACTGATGTACATTTAGTGGTTAGTTGTAAGCTGTATGCGTTTTTTAATCTCTAGAAAGAATCATTTGAATCTCTTTAAGAGTCATTTGTTCTGGAATCGGACTATTGGTTGCACTATTTGTCATTCATTCAGTTAAAAAATAAAAAATGAGAATCAGTATTGAATAGCACTGGTTATATTGTCTGTTTTGTCCTGTATTTTAGTTTGGCATTTTGTATGTATGCATCAAAAAAATGCATGTGAGACAACCATCAGAACTGAACATAGTTTAGTTAAGAATCATATTTTGGTTCCCAAAAGTTATTATTTATTATTATTATTATTATTGAGTGAAACTGCATTATGACATTTTGTGTCAGAATCAAATGTTTAAAGACTAAGGTTTATCTACAAATCCTTTGTATCGAGATTTAAATTAGTACTCGTGTTTCGGTAGGCCTGTTTAGTTATCCCTGGGGCTTTTAATGGCAAAGACTGATGGGGCATTTCAGTCAGTAAGCACTAGTAAAAACTCAATTTGAGAACAAAGCCACTCAGATTGCAGCACTGCCCCGAGCTACTGAATTTTTGAGTGGGATAAAGCCTATTATTTTACCATATGATTCTAATTATTTACCTACCTGTAAATATGAGCGACCATGTGAAAAACATTGTGTTTTATTAGCTATTATGTCAGTAAATGATGTAAGGGATGACAGCGGAGCGTGGAAAAGTCTTGATTTTGAATAAACCTAATTTAATACGTTTAGGACCCTGCCACAGGTAGTCAGCGGTCCGGACGTAAAAATCTGCCTCCCAGAATGAATTACCGCAATCAGATTAATGTTAGAGATTGTCATTATAATCGTTCGGTTGCATTATAGCAGGCTTCGCGTAGCAAGCGGTGAATATCATTATCTGGGCACAACAATGGAAATGCTGATGCTCGTGGCTGTTTGCTGTTGAAAATGTTGAAACAAACTGAATTTCCCCTGTTATATTTCTTCATTTTTCTGCATCTCCTACGAATTATCCAGCTTGATTCCATTTCAGTGGAAATGCATATTATAGAAAGACACAGTAATTGCTGCAGACATCAGGCACTCACTGAGAAAGTTACTATGCTGATTGCACAGGAAATGTTATTATTCCCTAAGCTTAACTGGAAGCAAGTCACTGCATCTATTAAGAATCCACCCAGCCAAAGAAACATATTAAATCCATACAAGATCCAGAGGTCCACAATTTGAATATAATTACCTAGATTGATTGATTTTTCCTCCTCCGTGATTGTGGTAAATGATATCATTCATTTGCTCAAGTGAGTGGAATAACTCCAGTCTCTGACTTCACATAAGACACACTGTATATCATCAGTGTATTTTTATAGTTCAAAGGAGTAAATGCATTTTCATAATCAATAAACTTCTGCTGTTTTTGCTTTGAGCTAGACTTTTCTGCAGAAACTCTGCCCTTCTCTTGCCTTCAGTCACCTACAGCAATAATTTCATTTGCAATTCTTCACTAATTATTGTAAGTACATGTTGCACAATCCGAGTACAGTTCAAGCATCAAAGGCTAAAACTATTATTGCCAATATTTTTCTTTTGTGCGATTATTTCGTGTCACTTGTTAATGCACGACTAGATCTCTCTTTTTTTTTAATGGTCATGCACTTTCAGCATTACAAAAAATAAATATGATATTATAAATATTCTAAATATAAGTAGCCTATTAAATATTACAAATATTTTATTTTGTTGAAAATAATAAGAATAGAAATTCTATAATTATGAACTATTCTGTAATTCTTCATGTAAATTTAAGTTTTTAACTTTTTATTATTTATTGCATTAAAAGTCAACTGTACTGAAGCAAAATCATGCATGAAAATTACAAATTTGGCGATATGACCTATGAGAATTTGCATTTATGGATATCATATTTTTCTGTTAGAATTATAATGACCAGATCTCACTTTTAAAACAGAAAGAGAGCCTCTTTAAGTAACCAACTCTCATAGACAGAAAAGCGATTTTTTATATATATATATATATATATATATATATATATATATATATATATATATATATATATATATATATATATAGCTTTTTTTCTTTCTTTTTTTTAATCAGACCATCAAAACTCTTTAGCTCATCATTTTCACAGTGTTCCACCCTTATGAAAATTAACCATGGTTTCATTGTAGTAAAAGTGTTGTAACCATGGTTTTTGGTGAAATATTACCAACTGTATAACCACAGTTTTACTACAAATACCATGGTGAAACCCTTTTTTTTTATTTGTAGTAAAAGCATCAGTAATGTTTGTAAGGGCAGTGGCTAGCAGGTAGTCAATAGGCTTTTAAAATGTAGCTTTTTATAGTTAGCAATGCCAGTGATGGCAAAATGAAGTCTTTCATATCAAAAAACTAGGACATTTAGGAATAAAAAAGAAAAATCCCAAACAAAGTAGCTAGTTTGTCGTAGCTAATCTTTGACAATGAAGCTGCTTTGAGTTGTATTTCACCACTTGTCTCGATCGGCTGGCTGTTATTAGTGTGTTTGATTTATGATAAGTCCTTGAGCAATAATATCTGCTCTCTCTTCCTCAGGACTTGTTGTTCTATTGATCGACAACAATCACCAGCCAAGGCAGCGCTTCTTTCCCTTGATGCTTGCTAATTAAGATTCTGGAGCATCTCCTTTGTTCTGCCTGATCTGTCCTCTCTGTGTTCTCTTGCGTCGGTTGGGTCATGTGGTGTTGCAGTCGCCCATGTGGCTTTATGCACTTAAATCTCTATCTGTGTCACGGAGTAACCTTTAAGTAAAAAACAGTTTGTATGTGCCCACAGACAGCCAATAATTATCATAACCTCACAATGCGTACAGAAAGAGAGAGGGACCCTTAAGCTGTTTAACTTAAAAGCTAATGCTTCAAAAAGTACATAAAACAAATTGTATGACTAAAACCACAACCCTAAGAGACCTCATAATTGTCTGCTTTCATGACACCATCTATCCAGAAAATTACTCCTTAGTTCTCAAGCCTTTTGGGCAATATCACAGAGGCTATCGCAAACAAGAGAAGCTTCAGAAAGCCTAGGCCTCCATCGGGATTGCTAAAACCATACGATTAGCCGGCCATGGGGATCTATTCCCATATAAACAATTTCAAAAGAGCAGTGCCTCATAGCAAACAGTGCTGCTCCACGGCTGCCGCCTTTCCTGCTCCCTCAAACTCTTTGTCCTCCATTCAGACTTTTCGAGGCGGTCTCTTATTTTCAACGAGATCCATAAAAGATGAAACAACCTTTGCGTTGATCTTCCTCAGATCTGAAGATGAATACCTGGAGCTACAGTAGTGTTCTGTGTCTATATATTGAAATGAACTGTGAGGGGTCTGGTGCATTAGACATTGTTTTCTCCCACACACTTTTCCTGTAGATATGAGTAGGCTTTTTGACCCTCAACTTTGGCATGGAGAATAGAACGGCTCTATAATTAGATGCTACCGGTGTTGGAGAGTAACTAACTAGAAAAAGAACCGATGCTGTTAAATTAACTAGGCTATTGTTTTCTCTGTGGCCTGACAGTAGTTCAGCTGTTTTCAAAATGTGTGTAGTTTCTCCATTAATGAGCTACATTTTTCAACAAATAGTGGAGTAGCTTGACAAATGGGTCTTTGTATTGTGTACACAGCTTCAAATCCAAGAAAATGATTTCTATAATCAAAAATGCCCTCCTAAACTGTTCTTTCTCATGTGTAGCAAACTGGCTATAGAAAAAAATGGGGGAAAAAAGGCCTGGAACAAATATAGTTGTTGTGTATATACTATATATACTGTGTGTTTGTGTTTGTGTTTGTGTTTGTGTTTGTGTGTGTGTGAAATATATGCAGTTATTGAAAACAACATTTTTCCTGTTTTTTTTTTTTGTTTTTTGTTTTTTGTTTTTTTATCAGTTTTCACAACCATATTAAACAGCACAACTGTTTCCACCACTGATAATAACGTGAAATGTTTCTTGAGCACCAAATTAGTATATTAGAATGATTTCTGAAGGATCATGTGACACTGAAGACTGGAGTAATGGCTGTTGAAAATTCAGCTTTTCCACCACAGGAATAAATTGCAAATTCAAATACAAAACAATTATTTTAAATTGCAGAAATATTTCACAATATTATTATTTTTACTGAGCAAATTGGTGCAGCTTTGGACAGCATAAGAGAATTCCTTTAAAAAACATGCTAATCCCAAATTTATAATAGAGTAATATAATTACACTTTATATCCACAGAATAATATTTAGTATATAAATTTTGTATTACAATTGAGTTTTTTTGAATATTCAGTGATATTTGAAAGTGACGAGCCAGTGTGAACAAGAATATCAATTGAATTAATGCTGTGAGCAAGTCTGAAGCCAATGACTGACTTTCTATGTGTTGTTCAAACTGAAAGAAGGTTCAAAAACTCACAGGAAGTCTCTTTTAGCGTGCACTCATAAAACAGAAAAAGTCCAGTCTACGCTGAGGTCAGATTCACTCCTAACACATTACATTCCAAATCAGCCATGTCATTCGCCCGCTGCGTGTCGGCCCAGTGTCCTGGAGAGCTGTAACTGCGATCAGACCCCCCCGCCTCGCTCATATTACACAAGGCAGACCTCCATTAATCAGCCATCTTGGATAAGGCCCAGCCGCGGTGTACCCTTAACACTTTTAACGTGCAGTTTGTCAGCCATATTGGTGTATCTGTTATATGTATGCAGTAATTTCCTTGAGACATTTTGACAGCATTGTCTTTTCAATGTCTGTGGTGTAATATGGGACTTAATACGGATACGCATGCTGAAAACAGCTGTCAGAAAACTCACTCAGGCCAGAGCACTTTGTTACAGACTGCTCATGTTCCATGGTAAGCAACTGTGTGTTCATTAGGACATCATTTTAAATGTTAACTGATATTCTGCTGTAGTCCACAACCAACAGTAGTGAGCAATAGGCTTGAGTGTCCAAGCTTAAAGCTACTGCCTACATAGAAAACTGTCTTGTAAGGCAGCATGCTAAGTATCATGGAACATTATATGTGACCAGTTTGGAACACTCTACATGGTAACCACATGCCACTCAATACAGTTTCAGTACAGTTTGAGGTTAGCATGTTGCTAAGCTAATGGTATGATATTCGATACACAATACTACTTACATTTATGCATTTGGCAGATGCTTTTATCCAACTTGCATAGCGCACACGTATTACATATATATATATATATATATATATATATATATATATTATATATAGCATGGTGTGTATGTCATACCATATATGGATAGATAGATGCGCACACGCAGTTGAATAATAAGTAATTATTTTTTAATTTAATTTAGTAATTATTTTTATTTATTCTTTTATTTAATAGCAGTTACCATCTTAGATGTATTTTTCTGTAAACTCATAGCAATACATTCATGGATTGCCTTCTCCAGCATCAATGTTTATTTAAAATACAATTTTTATATTAATTATAATTAATTATTATTCATTTTACATAGTTTTCATTGATGAGTTAATCCCTTTCCCCCTTTTTTTCAGTTTCGAATGAAGTAGAAGTTACCATCTTTAAGTCACTGTATTGAATGAAATAGAAGTTTATGTTTTTTCCCTAAGCTTGATACAATGCACTCTGGGATGCCTTCTCCTCAAAGCATCCAACGCTTTTCTTCGAATTTGGCGGTAACGAGGTATCTTAGGAGGCAGCATAATTAAGCTGCCTACCTTTTGGAAACAGCCTTTTTTTCTGTGGCCCTTCAGCAGTGCACTAGAAAGGCGGCGTGGTGCTTATGAGCTATCTGACAAACTTATTGAAAATGTGCTCTGGTGGCACGATGATAAATGAGAGGATGAAATTAAGAGGGTTTAAAGAGGTTAGCCATGCAAACAGGATTTGCCTCTAAAGTGGTTTATCAATGAGTCTTTGTATTAACACTAGATATGATAGCAAATGCTATTTTGGGTGATGAGCACTCGACTTAACAAGCGCAACTCAATTTCCGAGCAGACGATTCCCTGCCACCCGTTTTGAGTAATCTGGTCCCGGCTGCGTTATTCAAATTACAATTGAATTCATCTTTCACAGCTTCATCTAATGCAGGCGTTTCTCTAGTCAAATCATGCTTTCTTAATGTGTTCATCAATATAGTATATCTGGGCCCCGGGGGACAGAGTGTAAAAGAACTTAACAGGAGAGATCTGTTTCCATAAACGTGTAGGGGATTATGTACCTATGACATTTATTAGCTTTACTACGAGGCCGCTAAAGCGGAGAGTCAGTTATCGCGCGCGCAATAACTCATTTTATGTATCGGCATATGTACTCGCGGAGACTGTGCTGAGAGCTAATGTTTATTATGCCCTGTGAAGATTCGCCTCTTCGTGTCGTCCCCGTGGGTTTAAAGGCATCAATATTTTCCTACTTTCCCACTTCACTCTGCACACAATAGGCTTCAGTGTCCAAGCTTCAAAGGCCCGGACTGTCTTGCTTTGATTACAGGTTACTATTACACAAGACACCCTTTATTGGATTTAATTGGATCTTGGAAAGGTCTGATTCATTATTTACAGGTAACTGAAGGCGAAGTGATTTTGTTGTGTGCAATTGTTTGGTTTTTATTTGTTTTGTCCTCAAAAACACGGCATTTGAAAGGGAATTTCAGACATGCGATCGCTTTTAACCCAGTCTTCATTTATCATTTAGCAAGATAATTTGACTAATGGGCATAGGTTTATTTCGAGGTTACCACTGCACAGAAAAAGCACGCACTGATTCATTGTGAAATATTATACGCTTGCGTTCAGTAGTCACGAACTGGTCACGGTTAGACCTTGAACTTTCCACAGCTCTTAGAAATCCACCACCTCAGTGAACTGCAGCAGCTCGAGCTGGAGATTTTTTTTTTGCTTCTATTGATTAATGGTCAGGAACTGTAAAACATTTGGGAAATGGAGAGATGGGCTATAATCAGACTATGTTACATTCCCTCCGGCTATTTACAGACCCAAGTGCCCTTAGCCTTAAGAAAGTTAACATTTTTACCTCAGAAGCATTTCTGAGCTCTACAGTAAGCGTGAGCTGGTGGGCACCATCAGGATGCTGGAAATCGCTGTTCCTATCTCTCATTGACTGGCCAAAGATCATCTCTTCAGTTGATTTACAGTGCATTTTTTTCATCTGACAGCACCGAATATTGTTAAAGCTCCCTTTTGTCATAGAATCGTTATGTGTTTTTGTGAAATATATTGCTCTATAATACAACATAATGTTAAGGATATTTTCCGAAATTGTGTTAAGCAGCCAAAGACTGATGTGCTAGTCAATTGGTTTAGTCCAAATTGATGTGGTTGACTTGTGGCTGAGAACCCGACCTGGCGGATAATGTTGGCAGAATCGGGAATCTTGTTTTGTCTTTCATCAGCCATTTTCTCACCGCGCTCATAAACGTCTGAGCTGGTCAAAATGGCCAACTTACAGCAAAATGAACAGCTTGAGAAGTCAATCTCATTAGAGACCGCTTGAGACTGTCCCTTGAAATGAAATCATTTTTCTTGGAAGTGCCCCCAGCTAACTATGATTAATTGTGAGTGCTTTGGTTTGGTTTATTGCATTGTTTTATTATGAACCTTATCAATATTGCAGCAACATTAGTGGTCCATATTTTTTTTTATCTGTTTATTTTTCCACTTTTGGTTTTGTAGGATTTTACTTTCCTTGACTGGCTCAATATTACTTAGCATAATTCCATCTTCACCCATTCATTATGTGGTAACTCTTTTGTGTACTACTATGCTAATATTCTACCATGGTTTATGTATATTCAGCAAAGACTTGCCTTTCTCTTAAATATATCTTGTTGGACTGGTTTGATTTTAATGCAAGCAGACAACAATTTAATTTAGTAAGCTTTAAAATAAGATCTAACCAGAATTTTTAAAAGGATTTTTAAGTTAAAACAACTTTTTGAATTTTTTTTTCAAATCTATTTTAATTTAATTTACATCTAAATGCTAGATTTAACTCAATTTGTACAATATGGCAAGGAGTATAGCCTCAGCTGATGACAATCTCAAATACCAACCTGTTATGTTAGTCAAGAAAACAAGGTTTCTTCAGATGACTCAAACACTACACGTATCAGAACAATAATTTCTCAAAGCCCTCTATAATAACTGGGGAGGGGTGGCCAGTGACCTCAGTAATACAATGTGTCATAACGGACTTTATTATGATTATTAGAATCTATGTCTCACAAAAATGAATGTGGTCTGTTTCATTGACAATATTGATTTCATATTATGTGGCCACACTCTCAAAGCGCTATTTTGATGAAGAATTTCAGTCGTAACTGTACACAAAGGACACAAACAATACTTTTCAAATGTGTTTTTCTGAATGCCTGATTTTAAAGTTCCCCTCAGGATAGCACCAAAATGTATTCGGCCCACTTTGACCTCTTGCACTTAGCATGTAGGGTGTGAGACCGTAGCTTAGCCCAGTAGCCCTGTGGTAATCCCGTAAGAAATCCTTTGAGGCCTTGACAATCCTGCAAATACCCACAATCTAAATGTGAAATTTCACGTTTGCTTCATGCCATGCGAGCGCATGCCTTGTTTGTTAAACCGTCAGTACTTAGGCCTGCTATTAATCAGAACTTCTTAGGCAAAAGATATTGTTTCAGGCGCTGCCCCTCTCATTAACATTTTGTTGTAAAAAAAGAAGTACAAGAAGATGTTTGCATTTACATTATAATACATTTGACCCTTAGTCAGGAATTGGCATATAATTATTTTCCCCTCGAGTGCTCTTTATTTGTCGGAGCGGAGGGATCACTTTAGCATGGCTCACAGCGATACTACACCGTGTAAACTGCTTAGGTGGGCTGTTTGCTTTTCATTAACATTCACCCAGGATATGCTGAGGCTCCATCTGCTGAAATCTCAGTCACATTACTGAAGAGGGAAGAGAAAGAATCATGACCTTCTACAGAAACAGAACATGCACTTTATTGTTTGATGCAGGATGATGGGTAGTATTTTGGGTAGTAATCTCAACTAAAATGCCCCACGTTTAGTCGCTATGCATTTTATTTCAAACTGCATATGACATTGTACATGGATCCAGTTCATGCTTTCCTATTTTTAGTTTAGTATTTTAGTCATTTCCATTTGATCGTCTTGTGTGCTTTACATTTTACGGGTGTTTTTTTTTTTTTTTTCTGCATGTGAGTTTCTGCTTAGCCTCTAGCTCGCATTTTTGTTACCTCGTCTAAATTGAGCCTGGTCTGTTTTTGAGAATCTAATGCTGTTTCATCTCTGGTTCACCCTTTAGCAAAGGCTCAAATGACAAGCATCTCAAATGCTGAAATGTTTAGATTTCTGTTTCGCCTGCATTGTTTTCTCATCATATTTATGGTGGTTTGATATTTTCAGACAACTAGAGATGCGGGATTTATTTTGACAATGTGCTTTATTGTTAACGGTTTGTCATAATAAGCATAAAATGGCTTCTCTGCAATTCTTGTGCATTTTTTTTTTGGAAAAGTCCTTTTGAAAAAGTTTTCTCTTGATGTTCTGTAAACCTGCTCTCTTCATGTTGCTGACCGTAAGGGTTAAGGAAGTCATTTTTGGCACAATACAGGTCTCCACATTGGACTTTGAATCAAATTGACAGTGACAACAGAGAAGCTGAAGGACTGGGCCATGGTTTACACAAAGCTTAGTGTGCGGTTTAGATTATACACAGCAAAAAGTCACGGTAGATTATCAAAAAAAACTGCCAGACAAACAGTTTGTCCCGTATGGACAAACACTTGGAATTAGTGGCTTTTTGAAACATAACAAGCATGCAGGTTGAATTTGTCTCAGTAAATAATTTTGCATACTGGTGTGGTAAATTAAATATTATGATAAAGGCTATCTTTCTTCTTATGCATTTTTAGATCTATTATTATCGTAGCTTCTGCTATTGCAAGACGTTTATGTCTGTAGAAGAACAAAGTGCTTTCAGTTTGGTTAGGCTTGATCTCAGTGTCACTCGGTATATTTCTAGTTTCTCTGGTATAGTTGTTTCAGGTATTTACTTTATTAATATTCACATTTCCATTGTTTTTGTTCCAAAAAAGTATTAAGTATCGTTTAGTAACTTGTAGAGAATAAATAACTTTTAAAGTAACTGTCACTATGGAGTAATTGCAGACAGCAGCATCTGTTCTCATCTTAAATGGCATTTACTTAATGAGTAGAGAGCGTGATGCATGGTGTGAAATAAATGTGGTAAACAGTGAAATGGATTTCAAAATTTTCATCATTCAATATTGCACCGCTGCATTGCATTCACATGAGAGCGCTTAACTGGTTTTATCTCCCAATAGAGGGAGATAGACTAAGGGCATTGAAAACTCAGTTGCCTCTGATGCATCTGACTTTGATTCCCACTAGTATGAAAAGATTTTCACTGTGTCGCCAGCCATTCAATCGTGAAGCTTATCTGAAAGCAATGGGAATGCCAGAGAGAGTTGACTCGATTGTTTGTTTATCACTCTTTGTAACCAGAAATGAAACCGGCATTGATCACTATAGCAAAAACAGAAAAACAGCTCTGGTTATCATTAATTCCAGTCAAAACATTCCTGTAATTTTCTATAGAAGTTCTTAAGCTTCAGAGTTATTTTCCAGAAATTTGCTCTGTTAATATCAGCAAGTATAATATTTTACAATACTCAACATGGGAAAAATTATAACTCAAAGCATTTTAACAAGAGATAAATGTTTTGTTTTATCTGATTTTCTGTCTGGAAGGGCATGATCTCAGAATCAATATATTTTAGTTATGTCTAACTGAAGGCATAATTTAATTTAAACAACAAGAGCTTTCACAAAATATATACAGCATCCCATTTAAGCCTTTTGTTGTGAAAATAGAATAAACAGGAAACGCTTTCCTCTGAACAGTAAACAGAAACTGTTTTCATTGTTATGCAATGTTAGATTAGATGTAGATTTGACACTTTCTTTATCAGCCAAAACAAACAAACATTATTAAACATTATTAAATTATATGTATAGTTAATGTGTTTCATTTGCAGAGTGGGTGTATATACTGTACGTGTACATACACAAGTATTTTATTTATTTTTTATTTTTTGTTTTTACAAAGGAATTCACAGTCGTTTATTTGTAATATCTCATCTTTTCAGAAATCTTGGCCTTTCTGACCGCTTCTTGCTTTGAGAAGATCAGGTTTTTGAACCTTTCAAATGGTTTCTCACTTCTTACAGGTAAACCACCAAGGTACTGTAACTTGTCTCTCAAATTGGAGGCTAACAGATTTTGAATTGTAACTTTTATGCTGCAAGAGAAATGGCACCTAAAGTAGATTCTTGCTACTTTACTATTCTGTTAGATCCAGGTCCTGTAGGGTTTTAGTTTGATACTTCAAAATACAACAGATTTAGACTGAATAAGAAAGCAATACCAGACCAAGAAAACGGCAAGCTTATTGGTTGAGATTTCATGGCTCAAAAAAAACAAAAATGGCCCCAGATGGACAAATTGCTGTCAGCCTTTCACAATCTTTAGTTCTCCTTAAAGTCTTCATGGTCAAATCAATATTAAGACTTAATTCACTTGTGACTTTTGAATTAAAGTCGCTCTGAACAGATTTTAAAGCTTTGTTTAAAGCTTGTTTTAATAATTTCAGCTACACACTTCCATGCTTCAAAGATTGCATCTGTATGTGTTTTTTTGATTACTTTAATGGCTTGATAGCACTCAGCAGAAATACCTCAGCTTTATAGTCATGTCTTCATTTTAAGTGGCTGATAGTTGAACACAGTGACATTTTGCAGCTGTGTTGTCAATCCATTGAGTTAATATAGTTCATATACCCAAACAAACTTGTGTTTTTGTCATTGCATTGCAATGTTTATCTGCTTGAATTCAGCACAACACCTTTTCAAATGAGGAATTGTAAACATTCAAATATTTAAAAAGTTCTTAAGGTTCCAGGTTACTTACTTTATTAATTTTGCAGTGGAGGAGAACATTTGCGGCGGAAGAACAGATGAATGTTTTCCAGTCACTGAAGCCCAGCTCCTTGTTCATTTTGCCAATTGCTAATGAAAGAGGATGTCAAAGACTGAAGTTTGCGTATCTTAAACTTAAAAATGCAGTCGAGCTCCTGAAGACCTGATGTGGACGCTTAGAACTTTTCCAAGTAGAATTCCCAACACCTCTCCTTTCTTCTTTAGAGTCTTGTTGAAAAGATTAAAAAGGTAAACATTTCCTTGCACTTACAGAGAGAGACAGTATTTACATAAGTTATGCATGGACATACAGTATAGTTTGGCTGATGTTGATAAGGCTTGCATGAAACTGAATGGTAGCATCTGTTAAGTTCGTGACGTTTCAGAAGGAATGGCACACAATGGGGAATATGCTTGAATAAGCCATGTTTATGCCTTTTCAAAATGTTTTCATTGCCCTATGTAGAATATAATTCAGCATTTCATAAAAGATCTAATACTCTCATGAGCTGTTAGATGTTACAATAAGTGCCTCTACCTCAAATGTACAAAATTGGGAAGTTTGTTTCATTATATGCCAGTGCTACAATAAACAATGTTTTTTTATAGAAACTAAAAGGTACATCGGCTTTAGTATTGTCAGCCATACGACTGCAATAAACTTCGCCACTTTTAATGTGAGCAATAACACTGATTCAATAAAAAAAAAAGTTTCGTTTGGTTTGCTTTTAATTAAAAGGTTTCATAGGCTGCTTGCTTGTCTTTATTTGTGGCTTGTGGCCAATATAAATACCTTTGTGTGTTTGTGCATGTTGAAAAAGAAACCATGACTTGGTGTGGGTTGATTGATGGCGGTACTATGCTGCCAATTATTAGAGCACATAAAAGGATGCTGTTATGTTCTGCTTCATCCAGCAGACCCCAGCCAGAGGTCAGTGCCTAAATGTGCAAGTATCAGCCTCTGCCTATATCACTCCATCTTGATGTATGAGTGCTAAGCTACAAATTAAACCTGCTCCGACCTTTTAGGGGGTACTTGCTCAACAGGACGCCATTTGGACTAATTTCTCCATGCGATTTAGACAAAAAGCCACTATGTTGCCTGCAATTACTTTGTGTACACACATCTGGATTTGGGTTTCCAGATGCAACAAGCCATCCAGAAAAGGCTTGCTTAAGACAGATGTGACTGTGATGTTAGTTTAGATGCACGGCGGGTACAGATCCATATTGCACCTTGTACATGACAAAGAGACATGATTTTGTCTGAATAGACTCACGGATCAACATCTGGTACATTTGGATGGTAAAAAAGTTTGTTTTAGTTGATGCTCTATCATGCTAAAAAAAACATTTTCATTTCATTTGAAACAACCTTTAGCTTTTCAGGTGTAATATATTGTGGCTCCTCTATAAAGAGACTTGTAGTAATCATTTTAATGAATAAAAATGTGTACATATAATATACGAACGTGTCTGAACCAGAGCAACCTTTATTCATAAAATTGTAGCGGGCCACAAAGTTTTACAAACTCTATTACAAATATTTATAACTTTTATTGATAGATTACTTGTACAAGATGTACATTCTTTTTTTTTTTTCTTTTTTTTTTGTGAAACAACAGAAACGAAAAAACTCAATGGTGAATCATGTTTGGGCATGCTTGCATATGCAATATGATGGGATACAACAAATTCCTTGGAGCATCAAGAAAATCTCAACACAAAGTCTTATGGTTTCATCCACCATCCCTGAAATGTTTGTAAACTCAAACACGCTACATTTTAGTCAAACAAATGTACTGCAGTCACACGTTCGCGTAAAACTGTTGCAAATGTTAACATTTAAAAAATATATAAAAATAAATGCAAAGCCATGTAAATATGTACACTTGAAATTTGACTATTTAACATTTATAAACTTTCAGATAAAATAATAAATAAAAGCACCTATGACGTCAATTAAAGAAACAGAAACATTCCTAAACAAGCGTAATGTTGAACAACGAAAACAGCCCACAATGTAGCGTTTATTGTTAGAGGTAGACCTGACCAAGATCTACTACCGTAGTTCAAAGGCAAATTGATGTCTGAACTGGCAAACCGTTTCATGGTACGGTCATGGAAATAATACTGTTTTTTTGTTACCTTGGTAAAGAATTCTTAAGCTTATTGTATTCAATTCAGGAAACTGTAGACAGTTCTTGTTTATATGGGGGAAAAAGACTGTGGAAGCAGTTGCTGAAGAAATGGTTTTGGAGCTTTAAATGAAATAATTCTACCTCTATTTATGCAATCAAATTGTTGTCTTTGGCTGATTTATTGTTATGTTAAAAACCAGACATGTTTATGATCCAGGAACCTAGAGTATTTTTGTACAGTGTCAAAGGAATCTTCCTTGTCTGCTTGCAGTGATATCAATATCTTTTTAAATACACGTGTACAAAACTATATTTGAATACCATTGAACTTCGGGGAGTTATGGCACGTTGCAAACAAGTTAGCAAATGATCTTTTACACAGCTTTTAAGGATGTGTTTGTGGCGAAGAACTTTCAACACATCAACATCAGTGCCCAAAACCCAACAACTTAAAAATCATTGTTTAATTAGCAAACATCAACCGCTATATTACGTTTTCCATATTTACAGTATTGCACTTAACTGCACATAATTGCATTTCAGTTAAACTGATGTTTCTTAAAATGTTAAATTACAAAGTTGCAGTTACTGTTTATCCTTTTTGAAACAAACAAAAACAAGTCATTTCAATGTATTTCAGCAAAACGAAAGCCAAATTTGTTTCCCCCTTACATAAAAGTAGTACATCTTGCATTAAGGATCGTAAACCCCTTCATACAAGACCTGAAGTGCAAAAGCTAGGTTCACTTCTATTCCAGGACACATCACATAAAAAAGAAGAGAGCACAAAATATGAGAATGTAAGCTAAAGTCCATACACATGCCCGGAAGGAAATAACAGCAACGCAACATTTCCTCCCAAAACAGAAAGAATCATAAGAATCAATTCCACTAAAAACCAGGCGATTGTACCATTGATGTTATTGCTGTTTCCAGTCTTTGTCCACAGCAGAATGAACAATGAAAAACAATCAAAAAATCAAAAATGCAAATAACGGCTTTAGATATGAATTGTAGTGGAGGGTTATCATGGCAGTGATCAACATAGATGTATGTCAGTTACAATGGAGGCCAGCCCCAATAGGTCTATCCTTCAATTGAGCACGTGCACTAGGCAGCGGCACAGTGGTAGGAGGCAAATATGGCCGTCTCTTTCTTTTCACTTTGAGGTTGAGATTCCAAAGTTTCAGTGTCTGTCCGTAAAAACACAACCTCTAGCCTCACTCTGTGTCTGCCTTTTGCTTTTTTAAAAAGTCTTCTCTCCTAAACGCTGGTTTTCAGACAGACATCCAGACATTTTTGTATGGTCCTGGGGCTGTGATCTGTGCCTGGAAAGGGCTGAGCCAGTGGCCTCCAAGAAGTCCTGCCTGTTGGGCGAAAAGTAAAAGGTGATTCATTGGTATTTAATTACCTTTCTCTACAAGTGGTTTGTTTTGGCAGCTGGTTTTTTGTGACTTTTTTTTTCTCTCTCTCTCTCGCTCAAATTCTCTCCCCTTACACCCCTTTTTTTCTCTTTTGTTTTTATTTTGTTTTGTTTTAACTGTGAGTGTCACGGCCTTTTCACAGGCTTAGTCTTGTGTTAGAAGCAATTATCAGTTCAGAGCAGCAGAGAAGCCCATGGGGGTCAGAGTCCCAGCGCCTCGGCGTGTTTTCTTGCCTTGAGTCGCAGGTCAGCGATGCTGGAGTTCTTGCTATTGCTCTTGGCAGCCGCTACCACGGCGGCCGCCGCAGAGGCCGAGTCTGCCAGCGACGCGATTGGTAATCCAAAGGGCGGGGGCGGGAACATCAGATAGGGAGCGTGGGCCGCGAGGTGTGGGTGCAGGTGAGGATGGGAGTGCGTTCCGACCCCCTCCAACTGTAACTGAGCTTGGACCTGCGGGGCGAGCAAAAACAAACACGGAGTTAGTCAGCGGCCGCGGGGTCAGCTCGAGGAGCGGCGGGGATCCGGTTTCAGGCTCGGACACCCCTCCGAAAGCTTGCACTAACTGTGTGTTTTCAGTGTTTCACTCGCTCAGTGCATTCTTTTTCATCTGATCTTGAGCTGCATTATGCAATGTGCTCAGACAGCTTAATAGTCAAAGAACTTCCATCAGTTGCAAATCTCACTTCTCAGCATATTAGTTTGATCCACAGCGAATCTTTCCATACAACCACTAAAAGCTGCAACATCATGTAATCTTAATTATATATTCAATGGCATAAATAAACAATTTCGCACCCAAAATATTCATTCTCATATATATAAATATTTATTCGCATGGTTCCTAGGGGGGGAAAAGATGTAAGCAGGCAGCATAAAATATCAGGTTGCAGATTCTTAGCAATTATTTCAGTAAGATGAGGTGAAAATTAGACATCCGCTGACTTAAAAAGTGACTTATTTTTTATTTTCTTTTTTAGTATTCTTCTCATGTATTTTTCTCTGCACAGGGATCATAAATATTTCAAAGCTTTACATTTTGCAGTCCAACTAAAATACAACATCTGACAAGCTGCACAAGTTTTTGACACTGGGAAAGAATGTTTTACCAATGTTTCTTTTTTTCTGTTTTCCACGTGAATACGAAACATAGGGAGATCGCTTTGAAAGGAGGATAAATAATGTCAGACCTGGTAGTCTGTTATTTTTGGAAAATAATCAGGTATGAATACAGCCTGTCTCATCTGAGTTTCTTTGCTGCTCACAATTTCTAACCACAGGCCTTCTGACTTTATGCATGGCACTTGCATTTATTTTAATTAACTCTGTGTGAAAATGCTCATAAAAATTAAAGCAGCCCCTTGCTCCAGTGTCTCCACAAATCAGTCAAATTGGACTGTGCAACCCCTCTACAGGGGCAGTCAGAACAACAGGTGGTGGACATTTGTGGTGTTCAGTATGCAGTCCTCACGCCTCGGCCCTGCCAATGCTGCTCAGTGCCAATAACCATCAGTGCGTTATTCCTCTCTTTCATAATCTCTTTTATCTGCCTTTCCCTCGCTGTGCTATTAGCTTAATTATGGCTGCTCTCTCGTCTGGCTGATGCAGACAGTTCTTCAGCACCAGATGAAATGTCTCTCGGTCCCTCTTATCTCATTCGTCTCTCATCGGGCCCCGGAGGTGAAAGGTTCGCGCCCTTCGCGCGACGCACGGAGACTAGAGTCACATCAGATTGTTTGTCAAAGCCTAAACATTTCTCGGCCGCTACTTTTAGGTGGTTAATATGGCGGAGCGAGACGTCTATTTAGTCGGCTGAACTGCACATTTGCACATCACAAGAAACACAATAAAAAGGAATAAAAATCAGCTTCGTTATTCCTAGCCTACCTGTTGAAATGGCATTCTGAGTGCGCCCATATTCACGTAAGGAGCGACCCTGCACGCGTCCAGGTGACTCGCGGTGCCCAAAATAACACCTAGAATAGAAAAGAATAATAAATGAGCAATGTTAGTCATAATGGTTTTTTATGAAGGCCTAGATGACTTGACCAGTTACATCAAAATTAAAAATGTATCTGCTGGCTCACGAGCAGCCAATTCTACTTTGACTTGGGTCATGTCCCGTTATAAATTAATTTAGAAATGCATAAAATAAGAAAATATAATAATCACAAAAACGTTGGAAAATTAGGTTATTTGTTGAAATAATATTTTTACCTTTGTGCATTTGATTTTCCTGTTTTCGGCATTTCGCTCTTCTGTTCTGAAACCATACCTAAAAACAGAGAGGAAAAAGAAGGTTATTCTTTATCGTGTTCACCATCATTTAGGCTACTACTTTTTTATATTACAAATTAAATTACAGAAATGTGCAAATGAGTTATATTTCATTTGTCCATGCAACCGACATTACAGAAAAACAGCGCCGATTTCTGTTGCCTCTGTTAATCGGTCTAGATTATTATTTCATTTCAATTGGAAACGCAAATTCTGTTATTCATTGTTCGACAAATCTTCTTCATAATTAATATGGCAATTTTAATCTTCTACACCAATGAATTCTGTGTGTATTCTTTGGCTGTGTCTACATTTAATACAGTTTAGTTTTCTTATTTTCTTTCTTTACATGAAATAACGTAGGCCTACAAGCTCTTGTCAAAGCACCATATGTAAACTAACTGACAATTTTACATCTCTGAAATTGAGGCCTTTTTTTTAATAGTTTTTTTTTTAATATAAAATCAATTTGCTGCATCACATAGGTGTTTGAAAATGTGGGAAATATTAATTATGAACAGTGTAAATTTACACTAAGCCTACAGTTTTCCATCATTACTCGCTTTGGTCGGTTCAGTTAAATCAGGCTCTTAGCGCTGCTTTTTCAACCCTCAGACTCGCTCATTAAAATTTAAAAGGAAACGTCTGTCAATCTGTTTTTTGTAAGGCAATCGGATTTTGCATTATAGATTATGATTATTATTATTGTTATTATTGTTTTTATTATTATTATTAGGCCTATTCAATGTGTGACTTTCAGTGCGCCACAATGAATGCATCATATTTCAATCTCTGATCGATTGTAATTATCCAGCACTATGCTATAGGGAAAGTGAGCTACACTGGTTTCGACAGTTATTTCTTCATTAAGGACCACTCAATGATGCGGTTCACAAATACCCTAATCTGATTTCCTTTTGATTTTTATTAGAGACAGTGAATAATGACATTTAATTTAGCCCTGCACCAAAAACCGAAAGATATTAGTCGTAATTGAATTACTGCCTTCTCCTCACTGAGGTCTCATAACTTTCAATTAGATTCTTGACAGCTGGTCGACGTGGGGCTTCTATAGAACAGTATAGTAGCAGGTCCATATCAACTAGGCTATCTCACGTCCATTGCGTTTAACTCTGAATTTTCTGCGAAATTTGAAATATGATACGAGTCATAAAATGCCGGTGTGATGCATCATACAGAGGCGTTTTAACGCGGTATGAATTTTTGGTTGCATCAAATCACAGCTCTGACCTATTCTTTGCTCTCTTCTTTTAATCTGATTTCGCCTCCGCCTCTGAAACATTAAAAAATGTCGTGCTTGCAAGCTGTCACACTGGCAAACAATGTTACTTATTTTCCCATTACATTTTGTAACACGGCCTATGTCACTGTAGGAGTTAAGACAGAATTGAATTATTCCTAATACATTTTTATAGGAACAGTATATCAAGCCAATGGCAGATATTACAAAGATAAGGTTGGAGAAAATGAGGTGAGTGACATAAGAAGGTATCCCCTGCAGCAGCGGTTCAATCTCTTCATTAATTTTAATGATGTGGTTAGATCTTTCTGCAGCACATAAGCAAGTTTTCCTTTGAATATAGCTGCTGCTGCAGGAACTAAAAGGCGATTTCATATCCACACCCACCACTGAAACTGAACCCGCATAAATCGAAAGATAACAGAAATGCTTTGTGTATGAGTGAACAGAACAACCGTCCCCAAATGTTAAATATCTCAGGCGCATGGTATGATATACAAATTTAATCTAGCCTACTTAAGCAAACGTGGAGGAGGAATGAAGGCCTAGCGATCACACTTACACTTTGTTTTATTTATTTGATTATTTTCCCCTTGCCAGTTCACTTCTCTATAACAAACGCATATTCCTAGAGTACTTCGTAAATAGATTGCCTATTATTTCTAACTTTACAAACTGCTAACTAAAACCCTTTGGTTTTACATGTAGGCTACATTAAGTTACCAGCGTGATAAATTCCTCTAGGCATATGAGCATAAACACCACAGCAGCGCTTTTATAGGAGACTTGGTATTTTGCTAATATTAAATGTAAAAGCAATAAACATTATGAATAATCTCCGTGGACATTATTTTTCTCAATTAGCCTATGCTACGCTGATAGAGCAAGGTTTGTTACTGTTGTATTTTCTCACCCACATACACACACACACACACACACACACACACACACACACACACACACACACGGGCCTGCTTTAAACTATTTCGAGAACATGTAGTCTACGTAAAACAATGAAAAAATAAGTGACACAACCCTCAATTGTCATTCAGCTTATTTGCATTTCCACTAAAAGGTGCATTCGAGATGCATTCGTTTAAAAATTAATGTTTTTAAATGAATATAGTCATATATAATATTTGCCTGTTCTAAAATCGTTTTTAGAATGTGCAAGTTTTTTTTTTCCCTCGTGATAGAATTTTTAAAAAGAATAAAAAGAATCCATGGAGTGTATGGAGGAATGGGCTCTTACCTGCACGCGGGCCTCTGACAGCCCCAGCCTCTGACTCAACTCCTCCCGCATGAAGGCGTCTGGGTAATGCGTCTCATCAAATAAGCGCTCCAGTTCATTCAGCTGCTCTAAGGTAAAATTTGTCCTGCTCCGTCTCTGCTTCAGTTTACTCTGTGCGTCCTCGTCCTCTGATTTCACATCCTCCCTCTTGTCTTTGCAGTCATAAATTCCTGTGAAAATACAACATAAACACATCAACAAAGTAGCCTACTTCTTTTAAAGCGTTCATTTATTACACAAGTGTTTAAAAGACTGGAGATGGCGGCTCAGAAGTAAAAAAGAATCGGGAACTAAATAAATCTAATTATACGACATGTCAACAGAGAACACTTTTTAAAAATTTAGATTAAAAATGAAAACAATTTTGTTAGGTGAAATCCAAGATGAATAGCAAGAAATTGCAGCTACTTTGAAGCATGCATTGTCGCTTTACAAATAAAAAACTACTTTAAACACAACACGTAAATGTTCTCGATTTTTTATTTTTTTTTAGCCTATATGTAGCTATAATTAGGCAGATTCGTATAATTAAGGGACATGGATAAAGAGGTTAGGTTATTATGTAGTTCTAAAATTACATTATAAGATAATCTATTAGGAAACATTAGAAGTTTGCATTGAGCTAATGCAGCTCTGCACTTTTTAAAAATATAGAACTGAAAAATATATAGAACTGAGCCTTCATTCCAATAAACTGTGTTATTTGCAAGTTTTGGAAATCAAATGTAAACTTACAAACTTTGTCTTACTGCAATCATTTTCTTTAGAAATTCTGTGAAGTGGTCTTTGTTTTGCTTTTAATGTAGGCCCATATTATCAATGTAATTTAAATGAATTATTATTAGTATTATTATTAATATGACTATTTATTGAGGTGTAGTATTCCAAAACAATCATTCATGGGCCTGCTATGAATGTCGTTAAACGTCTTTGTTCACAGTTTCTGAAGCAAACCCGTTTTATATTAAATCTCTCTTTTAAAATGTTATCACCCATATGGTTCTGTTTCAAATGACCGCCCTTTTTACTCTTTATTTACACAAGTGTTGTACGTAAAGTGAAAATAAGTGTCTTTACTCATTTCCTGGCAATTTAAGGAGCGCTCAGGAATAAATTGATAGCTCGTCCTTTCAAATTTGACAAGGGCCTATTGTTTTGACTGTAATTCCTCAAATGTGAGTACATACCTCTCTTTTTTTATACATTTATTGTGATTATTTGACTTAAAATTGCCTATCGCGTATTTCTGTTCTTTTACAAAAGAAAACGGTTCTCTGCACGGCACACGGCACATAACGAACAAGTGCCCATTGCATCAGCTGAATACAGCTTGAATTTCTCCACTCGCATGCTAGTTAGCCTCTCAAGACGATCGAAATCTCTCTTTGAGATAATGAAAATGACCTCAATGTACAGTTACTCAGATTTGATAGATATTTGAACAACGTCAACACGCGTATTCGCGCGAACATCTAATTGCAAACGCGTCTGCAGCGAGAAACGTAAGTGTAACTCACCGTCAGTAGCCCGTGTCACGTTAAACTCCTTCAATTTCTCCTTTTCCAGCTCTACGTGCTCCTTGTAAAGATGTACCGGACAATGGTTGTTGTTGGTTTCTGTAATCTCCTGAAGGTTGGTCTCCGAGTTTCCCAGCTCTCTGGCTCGGGCTAAACCACTCTCCAAAACTTCCTTGTACGTGATGCTCTCTTTGCTGCTCTCCTTGCTTTTCTGATCGAAGGATTTCGACACGAACGCCGTGAGTTCTTCCATGGCTGATTACAGAAATCCACTTTAAAATGTATCTAACGCGAATCTTTTTGTCTGCTCAACAGTGAATTCGGCGATATGTTTGCGTGTTGAAGGTTTAGATCACTCCTGCTGTTATGTCTGTGTTTTTCAGATCACACTATTTATACACGGCCACCTCAGCCCGGCCCCCATCGCCATCATGTCTGGAGTCATTACAGGCGCTTCTGAATTCAACTTTCAGCGGCTTTTCCTCAAATCAATGCTGCGCTGGATGGAGTCCCCTTAATTTAATTATAATTAATTAGGATTCCTACGGTGCCGTGTGGTCAATTGGAAATGGGAACCGTGTTTAATTAATTCTGTGATAATTTCGCTGACGCAATTAGAGGATATGAATATTGCAGCATGGCATTATCAGTTCATTCTGGTATATTGACGTTAACATGGACGGAGGCTATCGAGAATCTGATGATCTATGTTAGAGAAACTAGTCGAGCGAAGATAGACGGTGGTAACTTGCCCGGGATCGTCCAGTTTGTGGACAACTTTTCGATGTTTTCATCGCCAGACATTATTTTGAGTGTTTTATTTAGCTAGTTTGTCGGATATAGCCTATTAATCGTAAATATAACTAGTCTAAATAAAGTATTTTTTCCCCCAAGTAATTTATTGCACGTTTTTATATTTTAATATTCATTTAGGCTATTATATTCTCATATACAATTTTACATCGCATGAGTACATTATATTATTTTTAATATTTTAGTAAAATATTAAAAACAATATTAATCATAATATTTTAAGATATTACTCATATTGATAAGACATCGTGAAGCACCTTTATTTTTAAGAGTGTAGCTTAATTGGGCGCTTTCTTACAGTTAAATTCAGTTGGCTATAATTGTGTCCCACATGTGCTTTTATTTTATTAGAAAAAGTGATTTTATTCAGCAATTTCAAAACATTCAATAAACATTCAAATAGATATAAAACATTCAAAACTTATATTTACACCCATAAGTAAAGATAAGAAAACATTTGGTGTGATTGTAGTACAAATTGACTTCAATCTTTACAATCTACGCCTTTGCAATAATTGTTTCAGTTTAATTGTATAGCTTACGACGCAAGTCATTTTACTGTACCTCTGATCATCATAATATAGGTATTGTATGTAAAAATATGCAAGGCGTATATTTATCTTAAATTAATATTTAGTCATTTAAAACGGGGTAGGCTACTCAACATTTTAAGATTTTTTTTATTTACATAGGCTACAATTATTTTGGAATTCTTAAAGATAAAATCGATAAATCCATCAGTGACATAATCATGAGCATTTATTTCTAGTGTGGTTATTTTAAAAATGCATAAGACTCTCGGATATGGTGCTATGATATTATCGCATGCACGGATCAGTGCAGGGCGAGAATAAAAAGGGCAGAATCAAAAGGATGTTATGATCCCCTGTGAATATTGAGCACCGTGGTGTGAAATCGCTCATGTAAACCTCACAGATGACGTGTTTGATAGCGCTTTATTTATTAAATCCATCCTCATTTAAGACTGCAGCTCCATATTTGAATATTTTTCTAACATATGACCTCGTGGTTCATTTTTTCCCCATTTCTGTCTACACTTAAAGAAATCACTATTCTTTCAAACGAGCATTAGAATTTTTGTTGTTTTTTTATTTATTTATTTTTTTTTCTGTAAAAAAAAAAAAATCTTTTTTATTCTCATCATTCAAATTGTGTTCACTCTTCTATTATTTTTGCGCTATATTTAAGCAGTGATGCTGGATGGAAACTCGTTTGTAAGGTCACGTCAAGGGAAGGATAAAGTGTGTCAGGTGCACCTTTGATTCCAGGAGATTCCAAGAGTAAGCTGAACACCGCTGCTTATGAAGTTGGATTACTCCTTTCTCAGTTGTTTTTATTATAGCTTAGAGCAGACGGGTAGGCCTTAATATTTTCAGCGTTTCTGCTGTGATACCTTCTAGGAGGCCTTTAAAAAAATGTAGCTCACTTTAACGGATTGTAGGACTTCAAAGTGGCTGGTTCAGATGTTTTAAAATTAGTTAGGTAGTAGGCTACACTACCTATCCCAGTGCGGTTCACAATCAACAGCAGCCTCCAGGGGATCGATACATATATAGGCTATATATACGTGAGTAAATCGACAAGTCAGGATGTTCTTACTCTGCCTCACTAGTGTCGCTGAAGTTTAGTAGCAGACAATTCTTAAAGGCGCAGGAATTTTATTTCCAATCTCTCTCTCTCTCTCTCTCTCTCTCTCTCTCTCTCTCTCTCTCTCAGAATTGAACTATTCGATCGGGAAACGTAGGCTGCTTCGTGGATTTGGTGCCGCTTGTGTTTGGGTGAAGTTTATTGGCCAAGCAAGAATGAACTTACAAGCTTTTTGTTTTGTTACCAGCATTAAACACAACGCAATGCAATGCAATATAAATACCCCATTACAACAGCAGAATAGACAGCGTAAACAAATAAATAGCCTAGCTGCTAAAAATCACAGGGTATAGCCTAGTAAGCGAATAAATTCAGTCAGTCATTATTTTATCATGTAGCCTATTAGCTACTCGCTCCGTAGGCTATATCTCTTTTCAAAATTTAAATTATTTTTAAAAATGATCTCTCTTAAGTTTTAGTACACCATATGTTTCTGCATAGGCATGTTTTTATAATTTCTTATCTTGTTCACATATATTCTGGTATGACTTTAAGGGGTGAGCGGACACAATTAAATCACAATTAAGCTCTAAAAGGTTTCACTGGAAGTGACCGAATTAAGGTCGGACAGGTTGATGGATTACAGTCCATATCTGGGTTGTAAAGAAATAAATAAATCGTCAAGTGAAATGTCGATAACAATTTTACATCTGAAGCCACGGCCGATGCGCATGAAAATTTATGACATCACTGTCTTAGTCAAAGACAAGTAACACAAATAGCCTTTTTGGAAATAAACACAAAATATATATATATCTCAGCACATGTAAATAATTCTTTTTATGTCAGTTTGCGCTCTACAACAGCTCCTGTATTTTTATTTAGTCAGATTCATTTAATGTCAGAAGCAGGCAGGTGGCTGCATACTGTCACTTTAAGAAATAATTGCTCTGAATTATTTGCATCCCCTTAATCAGACTGCAGAGACAGCAGGCAGGATTCTGCTTCCAGTTATGCAAAACGTAAATGTAATTATGCCTTACTGCTTGTAATTGTGTGATGGTAAAGTTCATCCTCCTCTCCTACCTTTGATTAGCTTTTGGCACATTATTACCAAATAAACAGCTTTATTAAGTTTGATGCCATTTGAGAGAGAGAGGCCCGGACCACGTGGCCCCTTAAAAGTAAAGCAAAGAGCGGTGTTGTAAAATTTGTGTCTGTATTGGCAGCAGGCCATTTAATCATTCAGCCCGTGAATCAGTCCCTGCTTTCAGCTGAGCTATATGTGTGCCGTGATTCTTCAAGCAGCACTCATTCTTACGAGGGTTAGGCAGCTTGTTAATAAAGTGGAGGGGAAAGGAGACCCAAGACCTTTCTGCGGGAAGTCCAGGCTTACTCTGACAAATGCCATAACAGCGTTTGAACTTGCTCATTCACTCAGATTAATCCCTTATGTTCGCGAGACCAATGCGTTCTAAATTCATATTTAAAATGGTGGCTATTTGGTGTTGTTTTGAGCCGTGCTGATTACTTCAGGGTTTAAACCCCCAATTAAGTGCAATGGCCGACCCCCAGTGGCAGACAGTTTTGAGTGTTATGCACAGGCATGCATGTAGGGAAGATAATGAGGCGCAGTTAACCCTAACCGGCTTCCTCCTGTCTCTTGTTACACTTGCTGTAGTTTGCATTTAACCAAAGATAAGCTAGGTTAAAAAATGTGCATTTATATGTGTTCGTTCTCTTTCATCATTCTCTTGCACATAATCATTTATCTCTTTGTACTCAGATTCTGCGTATTTAAAATGACTGTTCATACACAAATGAGCACTAATAATACCTCAAATCTGTGACATGCAGGTCCTGAATTTAATTTCTCCGCAGTTATTTCAGTCTAGTACATTTTTTGTGTTTAAAACCGCTGAAGCGAGACATGTACAAAAATTGATTATCAACAAAATTATGGCTAAAAGCCAAAGGTCCCGAGTGTTGAAACCCTGAAGCATGAGACCACATTTTTCTCTTCCTTTTCCCTCTGCTGCTTTCTTCCCATAGGCTGATGGTATTAAATTGACTTTATCCTTGAAACATAATAATCCACAGAGTACTCTGACAAACCTACCGCCCCGAGCCCTCCACCTCTCCAATCCCACCCCGAACAAGCTCTTCCTGGCTTTTTATTCTGGATACAGCTGATTGTAGCAGCCAGGTTGAGGAGTGTGTTTTTATCGTGGTGTGCTGATAACAGAGCCAAACAATTGACTGCATTGTTGGTCAGAGACGATGTTTTAGATTTGATTCGAACATCACCCCTGAAGCTTGTGGGGAGACGGAGCAGAGCTGAAATATGTGAGAGTTTCAATCCAGATCAGGCAGCAGTATTTTGGACGAGCCGTTTAGCACTTGCAAGGAGACCAGAAAGGGAGTGAGTTAGAGTCTATTCGAGACAGAAGACAATATGGACAGCTGGGTGTGAGTAGCTCTATAGGAAAAAAAACAAGTTTAGGCTGTTGACAATATTTTGATGATGTTATACTGACCAAACACTATAGTCTTGCAAGTAATGTGAGTATGAACTGTTATCTTTGATGACATTCTGATCGATAACCTTTAAAAAGTACCAGCCTCACACTTAAATTCACTTTATCATATGCAGTATTTAACAGTGATTGACAATGCATAAATTGAGTAGCTTGCAGCAAAAGGTCTATGCAATTTAAACAGAAGAAAATATATTAACACTGTATGTTAACATTGAATGTAAAAATGCACTGTAAGAAAAACAAAACAAATTAGTTTAATGTTTTGCAAGAAAATACTATTTTAGTTTTTTTCTTAAAAAATGTTATCTTTAATTCAATGTTCTTTGCCATTCCCTTGTAATTGTTTGTGAAATTTACTAGCAATTTCTGAGTGAAATTTGTTTCCACACCAATTTATTTTACTCTGCAGTCAATGTATCTGACTCAATGCACCACGAAGTAGATCTTCAAGCGACTGTAATGAGACGTGTTTGTTAAACTACGATCTACATGGCAACAACCGTGTTGTATCTGTCGGAGGTCAAGCGTGCATGTAGCTTGCCAGCCGAGATGTGACAAGGGAATTTGAGTAAGAGGATCTTTCCTGATCATATCAGAGTTAATAGCTTGGGACCCATGGGAAATAAAATGCCTCAGCACAATAAGCTCAAATCAATACTATGAAAAAGAATTTATGAAAGATGCACAATGTGGCATTTCATCCTCCCATTCACAGATAAGCACCATGCTGACTGTCATCTGAGAAAGCTCAGATGTTTGTGGAAGTCTGGAGATGTTGGGAAGATCATTCTGATGGGGAACGAAAGCTGTCTCTGCTGCTGGTGTGCTGGTGGTCCCATCAGGCTTCTTAACTAGCTTAATCAGCAAGACTGCCTTGATAAAGAATCTTTCACCTTTCAAGTTCTCCTGGTAAACAGCATGGTTATAATGGTTAGAATAGCACCCAACCAGAACTAATTGTTCAAAATCAGCTGGCCCAAACTATTTCCAAGCCTAAGATGCTAAAACCAGGGTTGTGGAGTTGATGTCTGCAGTTTGTCTAAGAAACAGCCTCTTCTTTATCTTTTGTTGGTTCTTTCGATTCTCTTGAGGTAAAATTATTAAATTATATTTCTTTCTCTGTCTGACAGTACAGTAGCATGATGAATTCAGGACATCACAAAAGATATAAAGGTAGGGCAGTTTCTTAAATCTTAAAATATTTGATCTGCGCATATGTTTAATTAAAAAAGAGCTTGTAATTTATAATGAAAATGTCATAACTTGTTCTGATTTCAATTATTTAGTCTGCTTAAAAAATCCACTCCATTTTACAATCCGCTGCAAGCTCTCATTCAGGTCAGCCTCCACCCAACCAACAACTGATGGACTGAACCAGGTCTCCGTACATTTTATATTTGCCATTATCCATTCACTCGAATGTACATCATAATGTTGTTACTTCTTTTACATCACTGCATTTTTTTTATTAATGTAAGTGGTGTTACTAAAAAATATATAATATATATATTTTTATTTTGGGAGTCCCAAGTTCAATTGGTTAAGAGTCTAGTTGTGGGTAAATGTTAGTTCAAGAAATGTTGTCAACCTCAGTGCTAAAAGGCTAGACAGTCTGCATTAGCTGATTTCCTAAAAGTGCTCATAGACATTCTGAACTCAACTTATTTGTACTATTTTAAATTAAACATTTAAAAAAAAAAATCCAAGACATACTCCCAAGGTACATATTCCCTCTGCAAATGTTCTTAATTAGGCCGTTCTGTGTGGAGTCTATCAACTCTTCTCACAGCTACTTCTGGCAGACAAAGCAAATCACACATTTGTTCTTGTTTATGAGGTCATTCCGCCTGCAGTCTAGTTTAGAATCTCGGCTCATCGCATGTGTTGAGAAAATAATCTATGAGGGGAGTGAGGGGTGGTTGTATCTTGTGGTCAAAGCCGAAGACCTAGCATGCTCGCAGTTGCTGATAGCACACATTAATTTGCTTAATGCGGACATGTATCATTTTCATCTCGCTCAACCATCCCCCTGAAAGTAGACCGGCAGGATTTCGCTTACAGTAAATGAGCGGTTAAATGTATGCCATCCGCATTATTTGTTCAGTCTCCGGGTCTCTGGTGTCATTCGGACATGGCCGACTCATTTAGCATGAATACAGACAAGCTTTTATGCCGCATCCTGCAGTTGATCAATCATGCAATTAAAAGCCGTTTCAAAACAGCAGCATTTTTTAATTTCATCCGGCTTTAGCTAAAGACGTGGACTGTGTCCATTTGTTGAGGGTGATTTATGCACTCATCTTAAGAAGGAGAAGTCACTGATCTGCTGGCTCATTAAGATTAATTAGTGACGGGCCTCAGAGTGGCGTGGCTGATGAAGAGGCGCTGGAAATGGCCAGCACTGCCAAGGTGAGGTGAACGGCTCTTCAGGCTTCTCTCTCTCTCTCTCTCTCCGCTCTCTCTTTTCGCTTGCAGCCTGAGGGTTGTGATGGAAGGGGGGAGGGACTGAGTAAGGAAAGGGAGAAGGGAGGCGCACCATCTGTAGACAAGTCCCTCAGCAGAGTTACCAGTCACCCCCATCTGTCATGCTGTGTCCCCCCCTCATCCCCCTGGGCCAAGCTATTCAACCACTAACAGAACCGGCACTGGACAAAGATCAGGAGCTCTCTAGCGCACAAACACTGACCCTTTAGTAAAACAGACCTAAATGAAACATTGGCATACAGACAGGTAGAATAGACATAAAAGAAATTCAGGGAATAGTTCACCCAGAAATGAAAATCCTGTCATTATTTACTCATCCTCATGTCGGTCCAACCCTGTATGTTGTTATTTTTAAAGTGGAATGGAAAAGGAGAAATTCTGAATAATCTTTCATAGTGATGTTGGTCAAGCACTCAAAAGGACAAAAAAATACCATAAACAGTCCATATAACTTGTGCACTGTATTGCAAGTCCTGTGAATTTGTAAGCTTTATTTCAATTATATAAACTATAATAATACAAAAACATAATTCTTGACAACAGTTTAAGTATTAACAATAATAATATAAATAATAAAATAATATACTAATAATAATAATAAATATAATAATATATAAAATAATATATATATTCTTTTCTTATATCTCTCTGTGTGTGTGTGTGTGTGTGTGTGTGTGTGTGTGTGTGTGTGTGTGTGTGTGTGTGTGTGTGTGTGTAAATTTGTATAATGACATGGATATGACATGGGTATTACAACGTGAAGGACACTTTCGGTGTCTCCATGAGTCAGAAGTCTTTAAAAAACATACTGAATGTTTTTTTGTTTTGTTTTGAAAATCCAAAATGTACAAAGTTTACTGTAAGGGGTAGGTTTAGGTGATATAAAATACAGTTTGTATAGCATAAAACCCATTATGTCTATAGAATGTCCCCATAAAACATGGAAACATGGTGTGTGCGTGCGTGCGTGCGTGTGTGTGTGTGTGTGTGAGAGAGAGAGAGTGAATTCAGGTTAATTAGGACATTTTTCCTGGTCTCAATGGCAAAAATTGTCCCAGTTTACCTAAAAATTACCCTATGTAATATATGTATTTTAATTACTTTTTCAAATGACAACAGGTTTGTTTTTGTTTTTTAGGATGTTTTTTTTTTGGCCTTTTCTAAATGTAGCTGGGCTATACCTGTTTCTGAAGTTCAGGAAAAAGTTACCACCTCCTTTCTCTCTCTCTCTCTCTCTCTCTCTCTCTCTCTCTCTCTCTCTGTGTGTGTGTATACAATTTCTAACCCAATTAGCCACACAATTTCTAATACTAACACACAGACATATATACATATATATGTGTGTGTGTGTGTGTGTGTGTGTGTGTGTGTATATGTTTGTGTGTTAGTATTAGAAATTGTGTGGCGCTCATTGTAACAGTAGCAACAATCAGGAAGTACCTTAGGGCAGTGTCTGTTGGAGAGGACCCAGGTTTTGAAGGGCCAAATGACTGCCTCTCATCTCCAGCATGTCTCCTTTTGTTCCAGCAGCATAGCCACCCCCTGTTAGAGACCAATGAATACAGAGTCTTCACTTTACTTCTCCACACCACAGAGATGTGGACTGGACAACCTTGTTAGGTGACAGAGGATACTACTGCCCTTCAATCAGACCACCTGTCAGTGTGCATGCTGCTGTTTTCCTGAGGCTGTGTACATTCAAGCTGTCATATAAGGTGATTCGTTTTACATGTGCTCATAACAAAAGCTGACATCTGTGGTAAGTGGGGGGGGGGGCTAAGGTCTGTGGTCATAATCGCAGAGTGACAGCTAATAATATGCCTTAAATTGAAGCAGAAGTTGTTCTCTCTTGGCAGAAAAACAATCCACAGTAGCATTTCTAGGACTTTACAAAAGAGAAAAATATTGAGGTATTGACTGCATTGATCAGAAGAGAAAAATGTCATTTGCCATCACTCCATCAGATGTTGTGTTAGAAACACCAACACAGTATAATGTTAATAAAAGGCTCCATGATGCAACAGACAAATACAAATTTTCACTAATAATTATTTAAATGTAATCTTGTTTGAGTGTGTGCCAGTTTTTCATTCACACAACAAAGAACACAGCGCAGGCTGTCATGTCTGATTCATGAACATATGATTCCAAAGAACCGATTCTCTGTGATGAGCCAGTCAAGTTGTTTCAAGAAACTCTATAGAAAAGTAGTTCTCAATCTTTTTTGACTCAAAGGCCCGTCATTGTCCAATAAAATTTTCTATGGATTATTTAGGGGAAATTGTTTTCTGATTTTATATGATATGTTGTTTTTGCATGAAAGTTGTCTGTTTGAATAGAAACACTCAACCAGTGAATCATTCAAAGCCATTACTGAGGGCACACTGATTCCTTACTGAACTGCAAGGCAGTGTTCAGTTAAGTCCCATTTGAAATTAACCTGGAACTGTTAATGTATATATTTGATTTGTGAGACTGAATATATATATATATATACTTTTTTTTTTTTTTTTTTTTTGCTCCTAAATATTTCATTTCTGGAGCCAGTGGTTCCCGAGTAATTTTATTTATTTTTTTAATTTTAATAAATTGTCTCTGAATATATAACAACTCTCATTATAGAACATCCACTCTGTGGACTGAGCCACTGGATACAGTGTGGACACATGATCACGAATGCTATCATTTAATATTAGAAACATTAATGATCGCATGCATGGCATAAGATAGCAAGCAATACTGAGGGGGGAAAAAAACGAAGCAAATGGCCCATTGCCTTTCAGCCATGCTCCTTTCAAAAGTTGTTTTCCTGAAAATTAGGCAATTGACTAATGGTGTAAAATGCTGTTAATTAGCTGTACAGAAGCCCAAACAGGCTTTTTTGCCTGTAACTAATAAGAAATCAATTAGCTAATGAATTGGTCATTAAGTGAAAAGCTAATCTTAGCCAGGGTATTTTTTAATGATTTTGCCTATGATCCTGTCTAATTGCCGTTGTCATACAGAGCTCTCAGCTTTCAGCATGGCTAATGAAGCTTCATTAGATCATAACTGGCACTCTTGGAAGATTTAGAGGCAAACCTGCTTCCCAATTATTTTTAATTGCCAGACATTCGCACAAACAAGCGCTGCACCTTGCAGAACAGGAGAGGAGATCTGGCAACGCCGGTGTCTCCTTCATTACTTCATTTGAAGCGATTAGAGCCATGTGCAGGGTCGCCGTTACACTGTTGTTTTTTTCCCCTAATCTAAAGAGCCTCATCATTTCAAACCTGTGGGTTATTGTGCTCTCCGTCACTTTGATTTGCACCCAGCAAAAAGCTGTTTCTTCCTGCTCCACAGCTGGGGCTGTGTCACTCACACAAACGTACACACACACACACACACACACACACACACACACACACACACACACACGTACACACACACACACACACTGACTGTCTAGATTTATTTCACTTATACATGTCATCTTGCAACAACAACAAAAGATGGTGCAGCCATGCGTAATTTAGAGAGGACAAGAGCCTGTTTTTATTTATCAATCGCCTGACCAAGTTGTCAGTTGTCAGATGCTTCTGCTTGCAATGTCTTTTTCATGGTTAATGGTGAACCTTCTCTTGACATGTTTTCAGTTTGACCATGACCATAACCCTGAATAATATGAAATATATATGAAGATGACAATATACAGATATTTTGTTGTTGTTGTTTTTGGGGGGGAAAGCCTCTTATGCACACCACGGCTGGATTTATTTGACCAAAAATACAGCAAAAACAGTATTATTGTTTAAAAAATTGTATCATTATAACAATATTTTGTAACATTATAAAGTGGCATCCATGCAGAATAAAGGTATTAATTTTTTTTTTACCGTTTTGTGTGTGTGTGCGAGTGTGAGTGAGAGAGAGAGAAAGAGTGCATGTATATAATATGACACACACACACACACACACACACACACACACACACATATATATATATATATATATATATATATACACACACACACACACACACAGAGGCTTTTTCTTCTTGCTACAAGCTGCTGAAGAATATCACAATCTAACATAAAACAACTAACATAAAAATTAGAATTTATAAAAAATTAAAGCATTTTTTTTGGATTTAAATCTTTATTTTATAACAGTTGGATTCTTATTCCTAGTGACTCTTTTTCAACAGATATCAAATATCAGCATTATGGTGTGTGCCAGCGTTTCCTTTAGACAACAACAAACACAGTGTGAGCCTTGAAGTCTGATTCGTGATTCACTCTTATGAACCGGTTCTTTTTAATGAGTCAGTCAGAAAGATTCATGGAAAACCCTCAAGCACAGAAATTTAATGATGTATTATATAAAATGTATAAAAATTTGAACTGTTAAAAAGGATTAAAGCAGTGCTTGGATTTCAGTCTCCTTTATTTTATAACAGTTGGACTTTTGTGCCTCGTGCCTCTTTTTCAACACTCTTTCCTTTAAAAGCAAGGTGCTGAGTGCTTGCTATTTCAAACCGTAGACCAAACAAGGTCACAATTGTTCCAGTCCAGGAGAACTTCACTACCCAGCACTCTCTGCCCACTTCTGAATTAACAAATATATATCGGGTGAGCACTAATTCGTCCCCTCCCAGCAGTCCGGCTAATATGTGTCTAGTGACATGCCAAAAAAGCATGCCTTCAAGGCACTTATTCTTGGAAAATGAGGGCAGGGGTGTGTTTTAGCCAGTGTGTTGATTTATAGTGAAGCCAGCTGACTTGCCCTCACATAGAAGAAGGGCGAGAGAGAGAAAGATGGAGCGTTTTCACCGAGTGGCTCGTTTTTGATTGGGGATGAATGGAACACCAGATGTCCATCAATATTTAGTAGTAAACATCACAAACGTGCATCACAATGTGGCAGATGAATGAGTGGTGTGGCAAAGCACTGTGGGTAAAAATCTGCCAACACCTCTCTGATATGTTCCAACTCTGCAGGTCTGCTCAGAATGATTGACAATGTGTTTTATAGTTAAATCATCAGGGCATGTATTGTTACGTGTTTAAAACATTTCATTTACAGCATGATTATGGCTTAGGTGAGCTGTAAGCATTAATTTTATCACACAGAATAATCAAATAACGCGAAGGAAGCTCTGGTAATGAAACGATCTTACTGTGATTAGGACTTCTGGAAGGCCTCACTGGCTTAATCCAAAAATGCTCTGACTTGAACAGATGATGCATCCTAATTGACCGGTGCAAACAAATTTTGAAGGAAAGGTCATAAATTAAAAGTCTGTTTCATATTGCATTTTGCTCTATTTCAAACTCGATAAACTGGATTAAATCAAATTACGCCATGCATAATTTAACTTACGATTCAGGGGTGAGCATATGTTCATTCATCCGATTGAATCATTTGAAATGTACACAGTAGGGCTTTGGAGCAGCCAATATGGCAGCTGAGATGTGTGTGTGTGTGTGTGTGTGTTTGCAAGAGTGCATATGTTTGCACAAATATTAATGTCCGGTACACTTAATATGTGGCAGGCAGTATATGGGACATTCATATTAAATTTTGTATTGATATATGCACATACAAACCTATAAAAACGCTTTACCTTGCCTTACTTTATAAATGTCTCAACACTGGCATATCTTTTCACCATTGGCAGTGGACCAACAATTTTGTATCTGCTGAATGTAAACCCAAAACTACAATTCTAGGTGTGCAGGCTGTACTAATATAAAATAAACACTTTTAACAATTTAAAATAAAATTTGATGGGTTATATATTATTGCTTTCTAATAAAATGGAATTCTATCTATCTATATCTATCTATCTATCTATCTATCTATCTATCGTTCTATCTATCTATCTATCTATCTATCGTTCTATCGTTCTATGTCAACTTACAACATTTTTATAGAATTTATCATTAATAATTAATATTAGTAATTATTGTTTATATGTAAAAATGTTTATATTTTTCTATTTATTTAATATTTACTAATTAAATTTTGATATAATTTGCTAATGAATTAAGATTATTTATTCATTTTAACAATAGTTTATTCACACATTCGATAGATAGATGGATGGATGGATAGATGGATAGAATTATATTTTATTAGGATGATATATAGTAATAATATATAACCCATATAATAATAACCCATCAAATCTTATTTTAAATTGTTAAAGTGTTTCTTTTGTTAATACAGCCTGCACACCTAGAATTGTAGTTTTGGGTTTCCATTCAGTAATAATTTATAATAAATTAAAAATAAAACATTCATTATGTTTATTTCTTAATTAAAATTACTTATTATTTTCTATACATTCGAACTACATAAATTATAATTTACAGAAGTTTTGCAAATTAACATTAACAACTTTTCAACAAAACATAACTTGAATGAAAATGAAGATTTTGTCATTAATCACTTATCTCCATGTCGTTCCAAACCCGTAAAAGCTTCGTTCATCTTTGTGACACAATTTAAGATATTTTGGATGAAAATCGGGAGGCTTGTGACTGTCCCTTTGACTGACGAAGAATTAACACTGTCAAGGCCCAGGAAAGTATGAAAGACATCGTCAAAATAGTCCATCTGCCATCAGTGGTTCAAATGTAATTTTACGAAGCAACGAGAATACTTTTTGTACGCAAAGAAAACAAAAATAATGACCTCAACAATCCTCTGCGTCACCGTAGCCCCATTTTGGAGAGTATCCGCTGGACGCAAACAGCGTATGCTTTTCTGTGCCAGCAACACCACACACAATTTATTATGAACAAACATGAATAACTCTACATTTTTGTCAACATAGATTAATAAATTGTAACAAATTGTTAATTCATGACACCTATTGCATTAATTAATTTGAAAGAATGGAACCTTATTGCAAAGTGTTTCCAAAATTGTTTTCTCTCTCTCTCTCTCCTCAGCTCTCAGTTAAAGAGTAAGTACATCATCTTAGTCTGTTTGTCCAGCCTACTGGGGTCTGGACATCTGGGCCCAGCAAGATATACTCACACGTTCACATGCACACACTCTCACACACAAACACTGGCGGGTGGAACACTTTGCCTGGAAGAGGCCAGTCCTCCCTTGCAAGTATTATGTAAATTGAATTTGTTAATTCAGTGCCCCTGTCTCAGGAAAATCTGCCAACAACACCTGCCACCGTTTCAAACGCAAGGACGCAGATTCACAATGACACAGTCTTCATTAAATAAACAAACCAGGTTCCCTATAACAGCATTTGGTGGAAGGCACCATCAATTCTTATACATTTAGATCACAGCAATTGGAAATGACACTGGGGAGCTCTATCAGCCTGTCTCCAGACACATGGGGTGAAGAAGACAGGCTGTGTGACTGTCTGCGCATGCTTTGTGCTTCTCGCCTCACATAGCTTAAGACGATGACTGACGTATTTTTCAGCCACAGTTCCACTATCAAAGAAACTCTTGTGGCCTTCTGATGCATCATCTAAATTTCATAAAGACTCGGGCGACCAGAGCCCCTCTATAGCACGGCACTACCGGCAGTGCACTGTCTGTTTGCCTTTAACTTCGACACCCGCTCTTTGTGCTTGTCTATCTCCTTTCTCCTCCACTTATATTGCCCTAACAGGATCAAGGCGGATCACTGACGTTCGGCATTCTGCGCAAGGAAGTCGAAAAGGTCCAGCACGCCAAGGGGGATAACAATACTTACCAGTACAATATGAAGTTTCTTGTGGCAACTGTGATTAACGCTACATGATAAAATGCACAGACACTTCACTCTTTAAACACTGTTTTTAATTTTTGAGCTGGTTATATTGTTCTTTGGATATTAAAAAGTTCTTGATGTTACATTTATAGGTTCTTCAGATCAGAGGGAAAGTGAAATCTTTTCTGAGACCAGGGAGTGTTGTAACACCGGATGGGTGAGTTGTAGCAATATCAGTTTAGTCAATTAGACTTGAGCAGCGGGGGTGAAATCTCTATATGCATACATAGAAGTTGTAAGACAATAAATATAAAAGATTTTTATTGCAGAATACAGTTTTGAGGTCAAAAATTCTGTTTTAATTCACAGGATCAGTGATCCTGCTCATGAATGCTAAATGACACATTAGTCATCTGAATCAGCAGGTTGTCTGATTTAATTTGATATAAAACATCCACACAAGCTTTTTTCAGCAAGCAGTCATTAAATTGTAATGTTACAAAAGATTTCTTTTTCAAATAAATGCTGTTATTTTGAGCTTTCTATTCATGAAAATCCTGAAAAAAATAAAATCAATATCAGTTTCCACAAAAATATTAAGCAGCACAAGTGTTTTCTAGATTGATCGTTCTTCAGCACCAGATCAGCATATTACAATGATTTCTGAAGGTCAAAGTAATGGTTGCTGAAAATTCAACTTTGCTATCCCTGAAATAAATTACATTTTTATATATAATAATCGTTAAAAATGTATTTTAAATTGTATTTTTTCCACAATATTGGTTTTTACGGATTTTTTTTATTATTAAATTAAAGCAGCTTAGGTAAGTATAAAACACTTCTTTCAAAAAAAAAAAAAAATCTTACGAACTTTAAACTTTTGAACGATACACAACCATACTTTATATAGACAATTGACATAATAACAAGAGTGACTTTATTTGCTGTAATAAATGGAGGTTGTATAATTATTGTTTTGAAAAGAAGTAGGCGTAGCAAAATGTTATTTAGTTGTGGTTTGTTGTTGCCACAGCACCCTTTATACTTTCCACTAATTTGTTAAATTGCATAGCAGATAATACATAGCAGTATGGGAATATTACAGGGTATATGTCAAATCTGAGACAAATAAAAAACATTTACAGATGTTGAAAGAAAACAACTCTTCTTGGTCTCCCTTATCTTAGATGCTTTTCTGAAGAACCACAGAGCATAATAATAATCCCCCTATGGGATCAGGCTGTTAAACACACAGTTATGTTCTGTTTAGACTGATAAAGAAAATGAGAGAGACTGTAAAGCTGTAGCAGATTCACACGTTTGTGACTTGGCTTAACACCTTCAGCCAAAGCTGTGAAACTATGAGTTGAGGTTTGCTGTATGGTTTATTTATTAGCATTGGCGGTGTCTTTAAACATGACTCTCTGGAGCAAGCGACAGCCAACACATCCTTAATGTTTTTACCAAATGGAGCGAACAAACCTTTGAAATGGCAGGGATATTAACACTCGCTTAACAAGAACTAATGACAGACTCAGAATCAGACAATTGCAGCTTATGCCGTTTTGAGGATGTGGAAACACCGCATCAAAAACTCTTACTTTCAAAAGCCTCCAGTGATGTCTAGAATAATTCACAAACTCAAAAAATGTTTTCTGATTTGGGCGTTGTGTAGATCATTTAAAAGTTTCTTTTAAGAGTGCGGAAATCAGTAGCGCAACATGCCGTATTTATTTTATTACGAGTAATTTTTGCAAACATGCACGCCTCTGACACCTCATTCTTCTAAACCCTGTTTTTTAGTCTTCAGTACTTATGAAATCTAAACACCTTCCTGCAGACGTAGCAAAGTCTTCCATTGACACATTCTTAAATGGACAATTATGGAATTAAACTAGATGCCAGAGCTTTTAGGGTCATCAGCTCATGATACATCTGAAGGAGTCAAATTGATCTAAACTGCAACGTTCTCAGTCCGTCTCATAAACAGCTCAGTCCCAATAATCCACGCTGGCGAGCTCAGTTACACTAATGGAGCGGTACAGTGTGTACAGATGGTTAAATCAATCATGTGTAACTCTCATCTCATAAACATTAGACATAAACATAATGAGAGAGCTGCAGGAGAAATCGTCCTTTCTATAAAATATCTGTTCATATATCGCTGTAGTGTGCTGTTTCCAAACAGCATATTTTGATCCTTGTTTGTTTGGGCCTGGTTTGGTAGGATTCGGCAACGGGGCCTCATTTAAGCATTTTTGCTGCATTTGTTTCTGCATAAACGTACAGGAATGTCAAGACATTTGACAGGTTCAGCAACATTCATTGCAATTAAAGGTCAAATGACATGCAATCGGAACGAGCTGAACCATCAGCCGCTGTTATAATTTTGAATGGGATTTAACAGTTGCAGCACAAGTGGATGCCTCAGCATTTGAGCATTTCCATAAGCGCTCGCGGCTGTCTCGCCATTACTATTTTTAAATGCACTTGGGCTAAATGCCCTGTCACATCATTTGCGTTTTTGCCAAATGCTGCAGCCATTTCCTAAAGGCCATATACTAAAACAAATGCCCATTACCATGAAGTCTGCCTCAATGAGCGAAACTTTGAGTCCTAGACTGAGATCATTGACAGCTTGATGTGAAGAAGGTCAATTGGAATAACAGGTTTGTGCTTTATTACGAATGTAGCGCCTGTGTTTTGCTTTGAAAGCGGGAGTAGGGAACATTGTGTCTGAGAAGTCAGGTAGCAACCATCCGTGCTCGGTAATGAGAAGGATATGCCGAGCCACACATGGCCCGAACCTGTGATTAAGATTAATCTTTTCGGAATATTTTTAACCGGCCGCACAAGCGCGCTGGGCTGACCTGGAGGCAGAAGGGCCAGGATATGTTTTGTATTAAGTTGCAATTAGAGGGTCATTTTGTTGTATCAATATGTCTGGGTATGCAGACATATGGCTGTAACTGAATTAAGGTATTGTTATAATCAGGCAGAGGACTGGGAATTTTAGCTCATATAGGAATCTTGTGTTGTATTGTACACGCCTCACGGCATGTTGCACCTACCAAAGCAAAGGATTTGTATATTTATTGTTTACATAAGACATCTTAGGTGTTTCATTGGCATTTATCACTCTCCGGGGTATACAAACTTATACAGAATACTCTCATCTAGTGAGAGCGATTGTCTGATTATACAGTTATTCAGTAATGTTGATTAATTATCTGATTTTTGGCCATTTTTTTTAGATTATATCTAGCTCATAAACAAAAAAACTTTAGATTGTTACAGTGAATTTAAGTGCATGTGTAAAATAAATGTAATGGTTTAGACAGTAGGGTGCAAAAGTCTAAGACCAATGGAAATGCTTTAAATTTGAATATAATAGCTGTTTTATTAATGAGTGTAGAATCTTAATCTGTAGAATTTCTTTCTCGTTTTAACTTCTGAGGTTTTTTTTGTGAATACTGCACAATTAATTGAAGTACATATTGTGTAAAATACATTTCCAAAAGTCTGAGATAACTAGTGAAAATGCTTGTACTTTTGCGTTTTTGAATGCAACCATTATATATTATGTTATGCTATTTTTATTTGAATGTACAATCTTCAGTGTTTATTTTCATTTGGACTTCTCATATGAATCATTTCCAGGTTGAAGTTGGAATTTGAATTCTAATTTTTTTTCAATGTGGTCTTAGACTTTTGGTATATATTGGTATATATACGCATATATTACGTTTAATATGCAATGCAAGTACATTTTGCTCTCTAGATATCGTGTTAAATACGTAGGTGTTACTTCTCACAGACGTTGGATGCTCTGAAATTTCACTTTACATGATATAAGTTTCCAGCCGCTCAGCCGTTGCCCTTTCTTAAATCACCTCATCTGTTCTCGTCTGTGGGCTGAAGAACTAATTACAGCCGAGTTTAATGTGTTGCAGTGTACGCCCCCTGCAGCCCTGCCGCCTTCATGTGAATTGGCCATGATGCATGGAGATACACACGGAGAGCAGCTGTCATCTTCTGATCCCTCTCAACACAAACACATAAACACACCCGGTTAAATATTCTTTAGTGTAATCTGGCGTGTCAGTCAGTCTCTACCTTTACAAAGGTAACATGCATTAATGTCAGTCAGAGGGAGTCCCAGAAGCAGGCCTCCCCGTAGCCACCTCACTTTTAAAGTTCCAGCCGTGCCACACGTCACAGCCAGTATGAAGATACAAACAAGATGGCAAAGCGCATCAATCCGCCACTGACTCCCTCCACTTTGATCTAATTCCACGCTTTGCTTTCTGCTGCATGAAGCTGTCAGATTAAGGGCTGTTGTGGAGCCCGCCGTGGCTGTTGAGGCTGACAGCCTGTGTGATGGATTACAGACAAAACAAAAGGGTTATCACCTTCACCGCCAACATTTCTATCCTCTTTGAGAGATCGAGGGAGGAGAAAGCCTCTCTGTGCCTCTTTGTCAGATAGCATGGAGGGGAAAGGCGTGCCGCGCTGGAACTCTTCCTCCCCTCCTACGGTTTTGGGTCTACGGTGCATTAGGTCCTCTTGAGATGGACCTGCTCCTCTCAACATCCACAGCTGCTTGTGATGCATGTGCTGAGAGCTGAGAGTGATATTAGACACCTGGATTTCAGCTGTGTGTGTGAGAGAGAGAGAGCTATACCAGGCCTTTAATGAGGAAAGAGTCATAACCTGTGACTCGAGAGTGGTCAGTAGTTCAGCTAATTTCCTGTATTGGTGATGAAGTGGTCTGGGAGAGAGAGTTTTGCACCGTGGGATTGTGAGGTAGAGAAATAATATCACTCAGAAGCGTCATCTTCATCTTCAAGTGGATTTTTCAATGCAGGCTGTTTGATCATTAAATCGCATGATTATTGCAGTTTGTTTGAAAAAATATTTGACTGTAGCTGTGGCATAAATGACCTGCTCACGTGTAGATTTGCTCATTATAATGCATTTGCATATTTGCATAAAACTGAAAATATATAAATATATATTGTCATCAATCATTACAAAAGAAGGTACATTTAATAGTATGACACTTTAGGAATAAATTCTGTTTTAAAAATATATCATTATTTAAACAGTTATTTTAAATTGCAATAATATTCCTTTTTAACTGTATTTTTAATCAAATAAATGCATCCTTGGTAAGCATAAAAGACTTCTTTCAGAAATTAAAAATCTTTTTAAAATCTTACCAAGCCTCAAACCTTTTAAACCCTAGTGTACCATTATATTTAGTGTGTGTATATTAAAAAAATATAGGTTTGGGATAGGAATATAACTTGGAAATTATACCAAAGTAGATCTATATTTAAATGTTTTATTTGCCACTGGTGCCCTTTCAAAATAATGCCCTCTCTGCCTACAGTAAAACCTTGTGACTCTATCATGGCTTCACTCCTCCAAAGCTGAAACAACTGTCTCAGATATAATCTGCTGACAGGATGTTGCATAATGCCATGTGTGAAAGGGCTAGGATCGAGCTGAGAATGATTTAGGTAAGGCAATTCTGGTGGTCTGTCTCACTTTCATGAGAGCATTCATTAGTCTTGAGAGAGGCTTTCTTCTCCTGTCCTCCTTCAGGTGAGACATCTGTTATTTAAAAAGAGCAGCGTTTGAAGAGCAACGAGAGGGGAGGAATTGTTATTCCATATTGTTGAGCCACTGACAGAGAGAGCACAGTGTTTTAAAGTACCAGCGCTGAATGATAATGACAGAGGGAGATAATGAAGGCATTTGATGTGACACGTTCACCAGAGAGATTCAACAAAGGCAGTCAACTGCATTGACGAACCATATTACAGGTCAGTTTACCACACACACACACACACTCACGTTCACTAAAATCAGACAGCTACATTTAAGCAGAAAAGCTGCACTTTCTAGTTATGAGAACCTTAAAATAGCATGCTGATTTCACAGCTAGTCTCCAGTGAGCAGAACAGGAAAAATATAGTATTTTTATGTATTTTAGTAGAATCTGGCTATGTTTGAAATGGAATACTAGTTTACATATGATTATATACTGTACAGTATAAGGACTACTTTTTTTAACTATAACTATAGTATGCTACATTGTCACATGACCTCACTTTGATTTAACAAATCACTTAGCAAGTAGTGTCTATTTATTGTCTTGGTTTAAATATGATTAATTTACATCCAATTTTGTTCAATAATTTTTGACACTCTGATCAAATAATCAAATTTCCAGTCAAGAAAGCCACGTTCTTCATCTGGACATTCAATTCGCTTACTGTGCAGTATATACAGAATATAATTAATATGATGAAGATGAATTTTGAGTGCAAGAGAAAATGTATGAACAGACTTTCTCTGGCAACCCCCACTGGTGAAGTCGCCTGAGCAATTGAATGACAGATGCGAGGTAAATCTGGGCTGTGCTCATTCTAAGTGATGGGGAGATCACAGTTAAACAAGCCAGGTGTTGTCATTGCATATAACAACACATAAAAACACATTATCCAGCACAAATGTCCTGTCTGACAGCTGCATTGCTTATAATAATAATAATTGGTATAGTCAAAAATTCTGGTTCAGGGATTTTTCTAAACACTTGAATCCTAAATTTACCTAAAATTTTAAGACAATTATTTTGCTGCTTTGCAAGCACTGATATATCACACAATGCAAATCTATTTGTTCCTTATATTATATTATTTTTTTATATTATATATAGTGCACTATTGTCGTGAATATTCATGATTGTGAACTCTTCAGCATTGCAAAAGAAAAGTCAGAGGAGGCAATTGCAACTACCTGAGCCTCCTCAAACACATTTTTAAAATGAACATAACAAAGCTGATATTATTACCTTAACTCTGATAATATAATATTAACTTTGTTTTAATTGATTTACCCATTAATGTGCATAACTTGGATGCCATATGGTACCAAATATGTGTCTATTTCACACACTCAATGAAAGTGTGGGAGTGGTAATCACTGTGCGAATGTTAGTGGAGTCAGAAATGTTCTTATTATGGGGACATATGGTACAGACGTTTTGCAGATAAAGCGTAACGTCAACATCTTGTCTGCCTAATCAACCACATTATACAGTACAGTATGTCACTGAATTGCTGGCCAATTGCTGGAGTTGTACAACAGTCAATCACTGTTTAATGATAACGTAGAAATGAATGGGAAGCATTGTAAACTGAATCCTACCGGACACAAAATTGTTTGTGACTTCTCTTGTAAATATGGTGTAAAATTTGGTGTAAAAATAGATCACTGCAAAATGAATGTTTAATGGCAAACATGTTGTAGATTAGCTGATCGGCTGTTTCTTCATAAATGCAGAGAATTCAGGACTTAAGTCTCCTATAATAGTTGAATAACATTTTGTGGAGTTTTATTTTGGAAATAGTAATGTATAGTGTCTCTCAATTTGATATAAAGGCAGAAAAGTGAAGCCACGTCATGATATTTACTGCAAACTGAGCAATTCTGAAAAGTATAGCTTCTTTCAGCTGCAGGTCTTGAAAGCTGTCCATGTTACAGTATGTCCCACTGTGATCATAAAACGGGAATAATTTCTCAACTTCCCTAAGCAGGGGTCTGTGTTCACCGAGGCCTCATTGATCCACCTCTCCTCTGCCACTCTCTCTCTCTCCTCTTCTCCTTCTCGCCCCTTCCCCTCTTGGCTGGCTGTGAACTCCAGCTGATTAGCACTGACGGGTCCTGGCATCTCTCCTGGGAACCAGAGCAGTCTCATGACTGCCTTTAGATAGAATGATCTAATGGGGTCACACTTTAAGTCAAGAGTCTATTAATAAGAATCAATAAATATGCCATAAGAGATGCAGAAGATGACAGCAGACACCGGAGCATTGTAATGAAGGCAGGAATGGCACGAAGCTGCAGGGTCTTGGCAAGCTAACAAAGTGCCGTGAAATGTATTCCGCATCACAAGGGTGTGAGTGCGTCCCTGTGCACATGTTCCTTTGGCCACACGTCATAGAGCACATCCTGAGTTCCTGCACCGCTCACATCTGAGCGTGTGGTGTTCCTGTGTGTTGACCCAAACTTGTCTATGAAAACTTTAAAGTCTCTACTGCATGTAGTCTATGCAGATGAGATACTTGTTAACTTGGTGTCCCTGATGGCTATTTGGGTCAGATTTTCTAACATGTCGTTAGCAGATTTATACTCACTGTTAATGTAATGCATCCAATAAACTTGGAAGTTGAAAAGCTGCACTTAGAAACCCATTAAACAGCTTGACGAGCAGAGTTTTGTTAATGTATTTCCTTTTGAAAAAGGGATACATTGATGTATTGAAGGGCTTGCCGATTATTTTAATAGCCTGTAGTCATATCTATCTATCTATCTATCTATCTATATAGCCACAAATCATGATTTCTTGTAACTGCTAGAAATTGGCAGGTTGTATAGAAAAAGGAGCATTCTCATTCTAAAAAGAATTTGACTGGACAACCTTTTTTTTTTTTTTACCAATTGATAAGGCGATGATACTTTCATGTTATGGCTGATAATAAATAGCCAATAATAAAATTCAATACTACAGTACTCAACATTTGAAATGGATCAAAAATGTTCATCAAAGTTGTCCTAAGACGAGAACGCATTTTGGTTTTAGGTTTGAGAACAACTTTGATGAAAGGTCTTGATGCACTTCAAATGTTGACTACTGTATTTTGTTTGAATAAATTAGGCACTAAAAACTAAAATCAGTCATTTTAAATGCTACAATTGAATTTAGGCATCACGTTATGATGTACTGTATGAAAAATTTATATTTTAAGATTATACTGTAAAAAAAATCTGTAAAATTTACGGTAAAAAAACAGCTTGGGTTGCCGGAATTCTACCGTTAAAAAATACGGTCACAACATTTTAGGTTTTATTGTTTTAACTTAAATTTACAGTTAAATACCGTAATTTCATTAACTAATATACCAACCTATTAAAGTACTGAAATCTGTTTTGTACCTTTGAAATACACTGATAACCACCAAATGCAGGTGGTGATGAGAAAATCACATGATGAACCAAAGCTCATCACAAGCAGCTTTTAAATAATAACATATATAGAAGGTGAACAGTGTCATTCACACAAACACTAAACACCATCATGGTGAGACTCATTAAACTGAAATATGCAATAAACATTAATTTAACAACATTAGATGTAACATACAACCCTAATAAACATAACTGATAAGAAAAAAACTGAGAAGCAGCATAGTTATTTCAAAGAAAAAACATCAAATTCAAACAAAATTTGAAATGCAACACAGGGAATTCTGGCAAGGTCAATTTACGTTTTTTCCCTGTATATTTTACAGGAACTTGCCGTTAACCATTTAACAGGTTTTTACTGTAGCATTTTCACAATTTTTTACCGTTAAAATCACGGTCATTTTTTTACAGTGCAGCTAAATATTACATGTAGCAAAGTTATTAAATTATTACTGTTCTTAAATATTAACTGAGTATTAGATGACTAAAAGGTAAAGGGAACATGAGCATGTACAATTAAATGTCCAATGTCGACTGATACTGATCTCTGATATTGTATGATAACTGATATATATTTTATATCCCTAACAACGATGTGCATACGCTTGTAAGATCAGGAGTCATCAGCGGTTGTGGTCTGTTTTCCATCTAGCTAAAACATTATAGCATGGCACTCGCAATGACAAGGTCATGGGTTTGATTGCCAGGAACATGAACTGATAAAATGTATATCTTAAATGCAACGTAAGTCGCTTTGGATAAAAGCATCTGCCAAATGCGTAAATGTAGATGACCTCAAAGGTAACCGACGTGGATTAAAAGCCACAAAATGGGGTCTTTAAATAGACTTAGGCTACATGATCTGTGGTTTAAGTGGATGTCATTGTTCCTTGGTGGAAACAAAAAAGAGTAAGTCTTGAAGATCATTGAATAAATGGGATGTATCATGTAGGAAATATTTCAAGCCTGGACTTTAAGTGCTAGTAAAGAGATGATGCTAATATAATGAAGACATCCTCTCAGACAGACTGTTGTTATACTTCGCCGGTTACAGAGGGTGTCTCTTAATTTGGGGTTTCAGTGGGACAGTGAAATAAATCATGCCCAGCTGATGTGTGTTTTCCCCACGCCCCAGGGAGTCTGGGTAATTGAGCATGTTCACTGCAGCAATATAAAGGCCTTTTAACAGGGTGATAAAACTATCGGTGCTGCTGTATTCTGAGCTCGGTGGGAAGTGTTGGCCTAGTCAAATGGAGCTCTTAAAATGTGCGTCCAAAAATTGTATTAGAGGTTCTGTTACTGATCAAAAAATAGGGTCATACAATCAAAACAATTCAAGACATTCCTGTAAATGGAGGAAAACAGTGTGTTGCGTGCTGTAAGTGCTGCTGGGAGTGACTGTGGGAGCGTGGGGTATCCATGTGTGTGTGTGAAAGAGAAAGAGAGTGAGTGTGTGTGTGTGTGTGTGTGTGTGTGTGTGGACCACAGGCATGCATGCCATGTTGAGTCAGTTGAGTTGCCATACATTGGGAATTCGGCTAGCCGGAGCATGCTCTGATGTGAAGCATATGATATTACTTAGGTAGGCATGAAAGCAATCTTTTTAATATCAGACACTTTGCTGAATGGAATGTCAGGGTCAGTGGAGGTGAGGGCCAGCCTAGCGGTAGAACAAAAAAAAACTATAAAATATTAATAGTCCCTGCCCATTTCTTATAATGGCCACATTAAAGCTTGTGGTCAGTTATTACAAATGCCATATAAAAAGGTTGTAAAACTTAAATGTGTGTATAATTACAGTAGCTCTGTAGAAAAACAGTTACAGTATACTAACCCTGTAAATACTGATCCGTGTAAAGAGTTGGTTTTGCAATGATTGAGGTGATTTGCACGCAGTGTTGTGCTGTATTTACAATTGAGATTGCCTTCTACATTCCAGTTTTAAAATCTTGAATTTGATTTAAGGTAAAAAAAAATAATAATAATATATTTTTTTTTAAAAACGGAATGCAGAATGAAATTTTAACTGATTAAACTAAATTTAATGAAAGTTAAAATTACTCATTCATGTATTGAACTTTGAATGTTGGCTTGGCAAAACCTTGTTTGAAAGTTTTGACAAAAGTTTTAAAAGGCCAGAAATTTGAAAGTGGATGGATGGATGGATGGATGGATGGATGGATGGATGGATGGATGGATGGATGTTTGAAATGCCTCCAACAGAAATTTGTATTTTGCTTATATATTATTTCATAATTAATAAATTATCGTTCATGGACCAGGGTGGAAAAACATTTAATTTCCCAAAACGCATCAGCTGTGTTGAATATCTTTTGTGTGGGAAAAGATGAGGCAACAAACATTGTACCAGATGTTTCACGGGATACCATATGTTTCACAGGATACCGTGAAACAGCTACATTCATATAACAGCCAATCAAATTCATGAACTTTGAATGTTGGCTTGGCAAAACCTTGTTTGAAGGTTTTCAACAAAAAATAATAATTTAAAAAGCTAGAAGTGTGAAGATTTATGGATGGATATGGCATCTACAGAAATTTGTATGTAGCTTATGTGTTCCATCATATTTAATCAAATAACTTGCGTGGACCAGGGTGGATCAGCCATGTTGAATTTTTTTCAATTGCAGAATTTATAAAATTCCTTATCCTATGATTCCAATCAAAATTCAACTTCCTGGAGAATATGGCCAATTCAATCCATGAAAGGGAGCCAATTCTTTAATTCAGAATTCTGTGTAACCCTGTTTTCACAGGCAGCTTAATGCAGAACTTCTGACTCATTTGAAGTGCAAAGCATCTTAAAGGTTGACAGATGGGAAATTCAGCTTTGTGTATAATGGCCCACCTGTCTGTCATAACAATAGTGGGGGAAAACAAGACAACAAACAGTGCAGGGAAACCGAAAACAGCTACATTCACCTAACAGCCATGTTAATTAACAGGCCTATCATAGGTGCTGGATAAACAGAAACAGGTTTGTATCGGGCAATGGGTAGCTATAATGTGTACATGTAATTGCGGAGCACCAGTGCAATGTGTGCAAAAGATATGCCCTCTCCGTAGCTCTGTTGCTCTGTTCTGCTGCGCGCACTTGTACCAGTGTTCTGATGTGATGAAAATTCATGATGCGTGCATGTTAACTACATTACAGAGTCTCCCGAGTTCCTTGACATGAATAAAAAAAAAGGCCTCATCTTGATGCCTAATTATTTTTGGACTTGACAGCCTTGTAGCGGCCAACGCGTTGTAGGTCACAATGGTTTCATTGGTTTCCTGAAAAGATGCGCAGCGGTAAGCAAACCCATAATTGCCACCCATAATGAGGACATTCCTGGTACACGATGGCCTATAGAACCTCAAGTGTACTCATGCCTCTATGTTTTTCTAAATTCCGAACATTTCTGTGTTGCTTTGAGACAATCAAGCCCCAGCTGTTGTTTGTTGGACATATCAAAGGGCCATAAAGCCAGAGTTTATATATAGGGCGTTACCAAAAAAAAAAATCCTATCAGTTTTGATTATCTCTCTCTGTGCAACTCTCTTAGGTTTATGATAATGACGTATAAAAATATTCTTTACCACAGACTCTTCTGAATATAAGCACATGCTATTAACCGATCTGGCAGAGCACAGATTCATAATGAAAATAGCTTCTACTGGTGAACGTGGTGGTTTTAATTCTGAATGTTTTTTTTTTTTTTTTTTTTTTTATACAGAGGCAGAATGCAGAGTGAAGTCTATGACGGACGCCTGTGGGCATTCAATCACAGAGGATGAGGTTTCCCAGCACAGCCAGCTCAGCAAGGCCCATGTCAGTCACATGGCTAATGACCGTTTCAGTGACGGCTTCCTATCAACGTAATAAGAAGCACCTGTTAGCGGCGGAGCCCAAACTTGGAGGAGGGTGTAATCAACCCCGGGGGACTGATTGAATCCTTCCTTCTGACGGTGGAGACGCGCTTCAGCGCAATGCCGCCTCCACCCAGGGCCACTGGAAAAGGATCTTCCCGGATTACTCGAGGACGGGCACGCCGGATGAGCCTTATTGGTTTGTGATTGTTCCACATTAACCCTCTGATTGTTCAAGAAGACATTATTAAAGGCTTCCTGAGAGAAAAATTGCAATCTTAATCATCTCTCTTTCAGCATGACGACTGTAAACGTGACGTAAGGGAAGCCTGCGGAAATCTCCGCGGATGGCTCCTGGTCGATTAAGGCCATTGTGTGATTTCATGTCTTCCTAAGCACAATGAGCAATGAGATTAAGTTCAATTTGGACCTTCACTTGGATTTCTCCACCTCCGTCAAGGCCCGAGCCCCCACCATGTCTGCCTGGGCCCACTGGGAAATCAGTGATCTCCAGACAGGTCACCGCTGGCCCATGTATATATTCATGGGTTTAATCTCACATCATTTCTATGGCATGGGGAAAAGAAATGCATTCAATTTACACTCTCTCCATTCGCCTCATACAGTACACACAGGGGAGGCATCCATATGTGTGTCTAACATGCTAAGGATTCATTCGGTTAGCGCAAAACGTTTTGGGAGGCAGAATCCAGTTCGTGAAATTCAGCCTGTATGCTTTAACTCAGAGCGGAGCCTCAGTGGGAGATTGCTGGTTGGAGTGGAAGGCTTCAAGTTGTCTCCGGCAGATGCTGAGTGTGTATTAAACAGATTAATTATTAAAACATGCTTGACAGATGAAAAGTGGGACCTCGGGCTAAAGAGAGAATGTTTATTCTTCTGCCATATACTGTAGTCATTTGGCTCCCGCTCACAAGTTATTGGGCACCTTGTTGAGGATTTGAGGGCTCGGTGTCATATGGGCGACGCACAAACCGTTTGGGGCTGTCCAGACCAGCACGGCTCTGATGGAAAATATGAGGCCCTTTATGGACCTGATTTACTGATTCAAAGAGTCTGTCTGTGGGTATTGCGTCTTGACGTGGTGACAGGATACTACAGTCCTCTCAGGAGCGACGTATAGATTGTTTAAATTGTTTGCACTATAAATCTCTGTTAATGATTTACATTTATGCATTTAGAAGATGCTTTTGTGACTTACTTTGCGTTTTGCATTTTTTCATCTAGCCAAAATAGCTACAAGAAGATATTTTTAAGAATGACGAAGAGCAGTTTATGTCCATGGATGGATAGACATTCCACGAAATATCATCTTTTGTGTTCCAGAGCTGAAAAAGTCACACAGATTTCGAAAGACATTAAGGTGAGTAAAAGATGAGAAAAATGTTCTCTTTTTTGATGAACTATCCCTTTAAGATGGTAGAGTAGTTTTTGAATGAAATATTTTTTTTGTTGCTGCTGATCTCACACACTACTGCAGGAAAATAAGCGGGAACCGGAGGGAAAACAACCTCTTTTGTTGGTCTTCATGATAAATTTTGCATGCATATTAACCAGCAGGGATGGCTGCCAATGTTCTAAACAGTGGTGATTGCGTTTTCTGTTTTATAGAAAAAAAGGGGAGATGTATTGCAAGTGGCTCTCTCTGTTGTGTTTCGAGGCCAAACCAAGCTGCATCTGGCAGCAGGTCTGAATGCCACCTGCTCCAACAAGTCCCTGAGCCTTTCCTCCAAAACATGTGACCATGCAAATTGGGAACAAATTATTCTGTCCGAGAACGGAGCGTTTGCTGCAGCAAAAACGATCAAGAAAGGGCCCTTCTCCCATTAGACACCGAAGACATGCGGTGGCAGCCACCGGTTACCTGGCCTCCCTGTTGACAGGGCTGTTGCTGATGGCCCCCAGCCCCCCTGGACCCTGGGGAATGGGCCTCAGATGCAGATGATCACTATTAGGAGCTGGACAGCCCTCCCCTCAGAGCGATTAGCATTCCCCTGGCGTGACCTACAGGTGTAGCCCAGATTAAGTGAATAAATTCATCGCCCTGAGGATCACTGGGCCTGACCCCTGCTGCTGGCGCCTGAATTAGAATGTGTTTGGAGCTCGCGGGCACGGCGATGATTGCAAGCTAAACATGGACGGCGGCAAAAGAGGGGGAAGGAATGATGTCGATGGCTAAGGTTTATTTGCAAAACAAACTAACTGTTTCATTAGATTTCTCACCCATCCAAGTAAGAATTGACTACATCTTTTATTTCGCCACTGTGTTTGAGTCTGCGTAGGGAAGGGAGGAGGGGGGTTCGAGTAATTCAGGCTCATGTTTTGTTTCCTGTAATTTAATCTGAAACTAGCTTGTTTTTCTTTCCCCATCGGACTTGCCTGTTCTGTTGACATTTTTCCTGTTATTTGTATACTGCAAAGTGGTCCATTTTTCCCCCATCAAAACCGCTTTTCTCAGTATGTGTCAGGATGTCTTTTGAATTTACCTTCAGCTCCTGACAGACTTTAGAAAGGGGCGCGTGTACACAGACGAGGGGAAGATTCCTTTGTGCCCTGAGCATTTTCGTGAAGGCAGAGCCTGGCTCAAAGGCTGTCAACACAAACACTGCTGGTTTGCTCTCAGTTGCACTCCCTGTAAAGGTTGAGCAGTTGAAACACACATGGGTTAACACCATGCTCATTATGTACTTTTTCATCTCAGTGTTGATCTTATTGAAAGAAAAATAGCCAAGGAAAAGAAACCATCACAGTGTTCCCAAAGCAGTGGTATAGGTTTGATGTAGGGGTATCACAATGCAACATTTCATGATTCTTTAAAGATTTCAATAGCACAGCAAATAACTAATATGCTAACAATATGCTATATAACTAATATGCTAGCAAAAAAAGGCTTGTGTGTGTGTGTGCGCGCGTTTTTGTGACAAATGAGGACATACATTTGTATAATGACAAGGGTATGACATAGGTATTGCAAGGAGAAGGTGACTTTTCAGGATTTTACCCCATGTCCCCACTTTTCAAAACGCTTATAAATCACACAGAATGAAGTGTATTGAAAATCTGAAATAGCACAAAGTTTCCTGTAAGGGGTAAGTTTAGGTGTGGGGTTGGTGTAGGCAGGCATCCTCAAATCTGGCCCACTCCTGCAGAGTTTAGCTCTAACCCTAATCAAACACACCTGAGCATGCTAATCAGAGTCTTCAAGATCATTAGAAAATCACAGGTAGGTGAGTTTGATCAGGGTTGGGGCTAAACTCTGCAGCAGATTGGCTCTCCAGGGAAAGATTTGAGGAACCCTGGTGTAGGGCAATAACACATACAGTTTGTACAGTATAAAAACCATTACGCCTATGTCCCCACTTTTCACAAAAACAAACGTGTGTGTGTGTGTCTGTCTGTCTGTGTGTGGATTTTTTTATTTTTTATTTAATACTTTTATTCCACAAGGATTTTAAATAAATGCTGTTCTTTTGAACTTTTTATCAAACAATCCTAAAGAAAAAAATTACTGTTTCCACAAATATATTAAGAAATATTCAACATTGATAATAATACCATCTAATCAGCATATTAGAATATTTCTGAAGGATCATTTGACACTGAAGACAGGATTAATGGCTCCAATAATCTGTAATAATATTTCACAATATGATGATTACTGTATTTTTGATCGACTGAATGCCGCCTTGATAAACATAAGAAACTTATTATAAAACATTAAACAATCTTACTGACCCCAAACATTTGAACCACATTTCTCACAATATACACAAATTTTCTCTAGCTCTCAAATATTAGACAATCCACATTTTGGCTCTCAACATGCGATGTTGCCTTAATAGAGACCAGAACTGACCATAGCTATTTACCGAAAGACTTGGCCTGAATTTTCATAGCAATTTGCCAGGGCATACTTTTATTTCTGCGGTCTGTTGAATGCTGTCATTATCAATTACAGTACCCCTGTATTCATTACACCAATAATGAACCCCTTTATATAATCTTTTCCCTGCAGTGATTCATCCTCTTACATGGACAAAGTGATTGTTAGTGGAAAAATTGTGTTAGGAACCCATTTATCCCAAGTCCAGAATTGCCGTAGGGGTCGATTGATGGAACCAAACATGGAGAAGAAATATTTAACACAGCAGATATCACTGTGAGTATGGCATACATTTTTTTTTTTTTTTTTTACTAGTTTGCACTTATTTATAATGGCAGAACTGACTCTTACTACTCTTTTGCATAGATGACAGTGATTTGCCTTTGCATCTCAAAGACATCAAACCACTAACCATCTCTGGCACCCCATAGACAGTCTATGTTTGCGATTTGTTGTTTTTAACTTGTGAGTTGATATCTGTGTGCTCTATGCAGAGCAGATGCAATGGAGGGGGAGATCTTTCAAACCGCAGCTATGCTCTCGTTGCGTTGCATCATGTAACTGCATATTTTGGTGGAGGCCCTCGGTGAGAGCAGCTATAAATGAGGGTTAACTGCTGAGTTCACCCCATCTCCTCTGCACTTTCTCTGGACACCACATGGTGACCACAATTTCAAACTGTGTTGTGTAGTCTATGAAAGGAAGTGGGTTTAATGTTTAGGTTATATTTTGTTCTGTTTTCTTCCTGAACTGTCATATTCTATAATTCAAAAGCCAGAGAGATATCCTTCGCCAGAAGGGTTCCAATTCGTGAGTTGAATTGGCTCTGCCTCACAGGAAGTTGAAAAAGTTGATAGGAAGAGAAATTTGAGTTGTAATTCAAAGACATTCACCACAGGCGATGCATACTGGGAAATGAAGTGTTCTTCCATCCTGGTCCACAACAGTTAATTTATGAAATATGAAGAAATCTATCAATATATCATTTTAATTCCTTGCTTTTATTGTTATCTATCTATCTATCTATCTATCTATCTATCTATCTATCTATCTATCTATCTATCTATCTATCTATCTATCTGTCTGTCTGTCTGTCTGTCTGTCTGTCTGTCTGTAAAGTCTATAATTCTTCATGCATGGCTTTTTACATTTGTGACCATGGAGCAAAAGCCCAGTCATAAGGGTCAATTTTTTGAAATTGAGATTTATACATCATCTGAAAGCCAGTAAATAAGCTTTCCATTGATGTATGGTTTGTTAGGATCAGACAATATTTGGCTGAGATACAACTATTTAAAAATCTGGAATCTGAGGGTGCAAAAAAAACAAAATATTGAGAAAACCGCCTTTAAATTCGTCCAAATGAAGTTCTTAGTGATGCATATTACTAATAAAAAATTAAGTTTTGATATATTTATGGTAGTAAATTTACAAAATAGCTTAATGGAACATGACCTTTCTTAATATCCTAATGATTTTTGGCATAAAAGAAAAATCGATAATTTTGACCCATACAATCTATTGTTGGCTATTGCTACAAATATACCTGTACAACTTGACTGGTTTTGTGGACCAGGGTCACATTTCATCTTAAAATTTGTTTGTTTTGACAAACATTGTTTTTCTAGTTATATTAATTTCTTTGAATGTTTAATTCATCTTAATTCTTCTGTACATTCATTCCATACACACATTTTAAATTCCAATTCTGCATCCCGTTTGCTACCTTTAGTTTAAATTCAATTTAGATTCAGGAACTGGCATTCTCAATTTGAAATGGCGCACAACCCCAGTGGCCTGAAATAAGCATACATATTCTTTTAAAAAAGTTTTCTAATCATAAATTACTGAGCTTCCAATTCAAAGCCAGAATCTTCTGTTTTGCTAGAGTCAGCCAATTCTTTTTACATACTCTTATTATTAATTGCTTTGAGCTTGAGAAATTAGACATTTAAAGTCTCATTTAACCCATATCATTCTACATTAGCCTGTATTAAGCACCCTCTTATTCCCTGTTGGTTTTTAGGGCTCCGAACAGTAAACTTTGGGTCTTAGACTCGTCTGGTCCGCCTCTTCATATGCAGTATTAATTAAGTAATGATATAGTGGTGTGCTGGAGATTATGGCACCAGAGGTGCATTAATTTCAATAGAACGGGGTGGATTAGAGCAGGTCTTGCCTGCACACGGAGAAACCGTTTGAGAGCTCAACTGGCCAAAGATGAACATAAGGTCCATTTGCATAAAGGTCAGACCATTTGTGTGTAGGTTTCCCATCCACATCTCACGAACCATCTCCACCAAGTTTCACATACAACTCAAATTACGCTACAAGAACAAACTGGTGGAAGATCAGATATTAAAAAGATAGAGCCTGATCGTGAGACATATTACGGACCCTTTATCTGTCTACTTCTTCAGCTCTTGTTGTTATCAAATGATACAGTTGCTCAAGCACAGCGTTTGAATCCTAAGGACCTTAGGGAGCGGATTTGTCTCTCGCAAACCCCCTTCTAACGGGGATTAAGGGGATTAGACACCAGAAAATGACCAAGCGCAAACTCCCCGAGCAGCCTGGGCCTTCCCAGCGCCCCCGTCCAGGGATGGACCTGAGGCTGGTTTACAAAGTTGCTCTCAAAGGCCCTTCTTACCATGACAAAGGGCCCAACAATTCACCGATCCGCCAGAATGGCAGACAATGAACTTGCTGCAGTCCACCCAGCTCATTTTCATCTGAACAAATGGCATTACACTTGGCAATGACATTGTTCTAAATACGAACATGGCGCTCCTCTTTCTTCGCGGAGCTCAAGGTGTCATATTAATTATTTAAATCTGCAGAAAATTTCCAGCTCTATTCCTCCAAGGCCTTACCCAGTGCCAGAAGGTCTGGAATCTGCATTAGTTTTGTTAATTAGAGCTGAAACAAGGCTTTGATCTCAATGAAAATCAGAAAAAAGGAAAACTTCCAGAATGAATTATTTTCTTTCTAACCTATTTTTCTGCAACGATTCTTTTTCCCAGTCTCACGCATGTTTATTCCTGCTGTGTCAAAGTTTGATTTAACTGCAGATAATGGCAGACGTAAGGTCAAGGGTTTGCGCAGTTAACCAGCTTTATAAGGTCAACAATGCATGCGGTCACAATACTTGCACTGAATCTGCTAATGGACAACAATAATTATAAAATACATCAAATATGTTTAGAGAAAAAATCATTACTTCATTTTTAATTAACAGCCATTTTTGTTTGTTTGTTTTATGTACACTTGAATCTTGATGTAAATTTAAACCAATTAGTTGAGTCCATTTTTTCCTCTATTGCCATCATACATGTTTTCTGAAGCATCTACGGACTTGTCAAGCTCCGTTTTCTCAACACAACATACTTTTTTGACTCTCCCTCAGCGAGGGTCAGTTTAATCAACGTGCTTGCCGAAATAAGTGTTTGTCCACTCAGACAGCGTGGCCAATTTGGTCCCGCTTTATCTGCAGCTTAGATGGAGATCAAACTCCCTCATCTCCTGGTTTCCCCCTTCTGTCTTTCAAATCTCTCTGTTTATGTATACCCCCTCCCTCAGCGGCCCACGTAAAGATTTAACGATGGAAAGTGAAATAATTACACTGGAGCGCAGCTAGCCCATGGCACCAGGGCTTGATGTTGACCCTCCGAGCCCCGGAGTCAGCCCTCTCCCAAAGCTCACGCGAACAGGCGTCAATGAATACAAAGGATTGAGGGGATTAGCCCATAAGACATTTGGTAGGCATTGTTCTCTAGCCGTAAATGAGTTTCGCCAGTCGCATGCGGCACGGGCCAAAGTCGGGACATCTCGGTGAGGAATTCTTATAATTAACCCTCACTCTCTTTCTCTCAGAGAGAAAAAAAATGACAGCTTTGGCCTCTGGATCCTGAATCTTGGACATTAGCAATTGAATAGAGAGCTTTCATACTGTATATCATTTTAATCTTTCATGTTTAGATCCACCAGATGGCTTATTATTAGCAGAGCTGAGGAGAAAGAGAGACAAATGGTCTTGTCTTTTTTAGGTAGAGATCAGCAGGAAAATGGCATTCATATAGGCTGAGCATTGGATAATTGTATATGTGGCTGTTCAGAGCTGCATCCAGCCCTTGCCTATAAATCATAAAACTATTAATAACAGACAGATGCAGGTCCAAAGAAATGATGTGCCGTTTGATGGGGAACAAGACATATGGGTTAGAAATGGAAGATATATTATCGCCACATAATGTCATATATCTCATCCCAGTTTTGTGAAATATCATGTAAAAATGGCTTTACTTTTTCCCAACGTAATCCACGTATATGAATGTGGAACATGACCATTCGTGCTACTTTAACATTAAGATGAAAACATACAAAAAATAAATGAACTTGCATAATGAATGATTTTATGCATTTATATCTTAGTATTTAAAATGTTTTTCTTGTAAGTCATTTTATTTATATAGATTAGGCATTTAAGTATATTCATTAAATCAGTTTATTGCAAGATACACTGGTGGATTCTATGAGCTCTGGATCACTTGGCCAGGTTTGATAATTGAATTTTTCTAAGATCTGGTAATGACATACTTTGGCAGACGTGTAATGGTGTGATGGTATTCAGGGTGGTGTGTCTAGGGGGGGTGGGGGTCTCTCCTCTGTTTTATTTCATCTCTGTGCACTTTGCATTTGGCTGTCCCACTCTCCACCTCTCTGTCGGCCCTCCAAAAGGAAACAATAAGGTTTAATCTCCTCCGCTGACAATGATGCATGGCGGGATGAAAAACACTTTTCAGGTGTTGTCATTAAAAAGCCATTTCTCCATAGCCCTGGTGAAAGAAACCCAAAGAAAGGCCCCAAAGTGTAATGCTTTAATACCCCTCAAGCTTTTCATTGGCATCTGCAGAGAACAAGCTGTCGGGATTGTCTTCTCTTTTTCAATTACCTGATCTTTTCAACTTTCTTCGAAATGAAAAACGCACCCACGGTGGAGCTGTGGTGCAGAATCCCCGTCCCTGTTTCCAACTGTTCTCATTCTGTGTCTGTGTGTGTGTGTGTGTGTGTGTGTGTGTGTGTGTGTGTGTGTGTGTGGTGTGTGTGAGTTTCATTTAATCAAATTCTTATTGTTTATGAGCTGTTTAGCTAGTGGTTTTGAGCTGCTATAATAGTTTTGTGTTAATTCCGTACTGCTGAAGCAGATTCGTTTTGACAATAAACTTGTTTACATGGCCCAAAATTCACACTCATCAAGCACCAAATGCAAGTAAAAGTGGGTTTGCAAGAGGCCAGTAACTTTATTAGGAACCACAATGTTATAGGGGAGACCGTGAATGGTTGTATCACTCTTTGGACTTCAAATTAATTTACACAGGTCAGGGATAAGTTGTAGATTTCAAAACAACTTTGTAATTTGTAGAAAATGAATGTGAAAAATAATATCAAAGTATGAGATACTGTAAACCGCTCAGAAAATGTTACTCCCATCCTTATTTTCCCTTGAATAGTTGAAGTCAAACTGTGTGAAAATAACAGCGTGATCCTTGCTGACGTAACAGACGTGCACGATTTAAATCGAAAGGATGCAAACCATATCCTGAAGAAAACATCTGCCGTGTACCTTGCTTGCACATGTGCTTAATGATGAGTGATTCAGTTTATCAGAGCTGACTTTGGTCACTTTAATGTCTATTGGTATAGCTGCAGTTTTTCAAACTTACTTACATACTTATGTCACACTGAATTGTTGGAAATGCACTCCAGAGTATTGTATGAAAACAAACTACGATGATGAAATATTGTGCAAAAACAAGTGGTTCTGAATGCAGCCCATGAATGGACTACAAACTCAAGAATTCGATGTAACCTGTCAAACCCTTCGAAGCCTAAATGAGCTCCTGTGGGCTTCTCACTATTCATTTGTAGTCCAATTTAAATCCGCCATTGATTTCATCCCTCATGCATCGCTGAAAATTAGATGATCGAATCAAGGTGAAGCCTTTTACCTCACGCTGAAAAAGAATAGATATGTATGGTTTGAATTCAAGCTGTTGAAAAAACGACCCACTGGAGCCCTGTGCAGTCTTGCGTGTCACTTAAGGTGAAACATAAGCCTGAATATCTCCTTTAAGACATTTGACACCTGTATCATGGTGAGTGTTTTGATCTGAGAGGGGCAGGTGGTTAAGTGCGGAAAACGTAATCCGTGCGAATGGGGCACGCGCTTTGGCAATGAGACGTCGTTTACGAGATCACAGCTCTGCAAATATTTATGTTACACGAGATGAGATTAAAGCAAGCTTCTGTGAGAGTGCATGAACTGCAGCACAGATCAGATGAAGAAATGCCTTCTTCTCTTTGAGCGCATCCATACAAGTTCTTTTATTCTACAAAAGATGCACAGCATTTTGCAAAACAAGTGTGGGTTTACACCCCTGCAGTCTTGCGCCAAAGCAGTTGCATGATGCTTTGGGGCAAACAGTGATACAGAAACCTTTTGATTTCAAAATGAAAAACAAAATGTGTATTAGTGTGTCTGTCTGTTTTTTTTGCCCCCTCCCCTTTGTGTGTTTGTTTTTGTTTGTGTGTGTGTGTGTGTGTGTGTGTGTGTGTGTATGGGTGGGTTGACTGCTGCTGAAACTATACTCTCTCCGTTTCTTTCAAAGATGAGAATTTCTTTATTTTTCAAAGCCAGATGCAACCACAAGGGTGCCATGTTTTAACAACTGGTTGAAGTTCAGACTTTCAGACTGATGCACATATCGAAACGCTGATGTGGGGGCGTACAGATGCACGAGACAGATGCGAGACGTGAGGAAGAAAGTACGAGAGCATCTCTCTTCATCTCCCATCTTCCCTGAGTCTTAAACCTTATATACGACCGTTTGAGCTTATTATAGGCGTAATCCTAACTAATGAACATGTGTTTTCATTTAAGCAAGCTTTGTGAGGAACACCTCGGCAAAGTAACGCCTCTGAGTGCGACATCAAACGGCAACACAAATCGCAACTGCACTACTTTCTTTGTAAAGATGCTGTTTGTGTTGGTTTAACGCCCCCGCGTTGTTGCGACTCCGCTTAATTTCCCGCCAAACAAGTCACTTTATTTATAACAGCAAAAGTCTCCAGTGGCTAATTACAGCGTGGCTCCTACAGTTAGAGGAGCTGCACCCAAAAAATGAAGTGACGTTTTGCCAGTGCCGTATTTGTATCTCGAAAAGGGCCTGTGTCAGAGTTCCGCTCATTGCAAGTGTTTGGCCAACAAATCACTTTACACAGCTGCATGAAAGTGAGATCACACAGTGGCAAGGTTGCTTCCTACTGTGCCGTATTAAGAGGATCTGAAGAGTCTGTGAGAGCAGGGCTGGATCGTTGGCTCTGTACCGAGCTCCAGCACTTAGTAGATCATTAGCTGGAGTTTTATTGGACAGTACACACACACACACGCACATACAACGCTGCACATGCTGAAATGCTCATTCCCGCTGAGTTTTAGGGTAGTCGTGATGTCGCCCGCCAGACAGTATAGGTGCAGTTGGGCAGTAACAAACATATATAGGTATATCATGAAGAAAAGGTATTTGTTAGCACGGCCATTCATCTCAAAAGGAAGTATGTGATTTGAAATCTGTCATCTTTGCTCATGCTGTTTTGAGACAGTCAGCTGAACTTATATGGCATGTGACTAATCACTCTACAACTACAGAAGAAATAACATTATGACAATCCTGACTGGCTCATGTCAGCACAACATCATGCACAGCTCCATACTTGTCACGTTGTGACGTCAGAGGAAGTCCATGTTCAAAAACTGTTACTGCACTGATAAAATATCTACTATTGTATAATGAAAAAAATGTGAATTATAATTGCTTGCTGACTAAAAAGAATTTAGTCAGAATTCATATATTTTTGAATGGTGGTCATTGGTGGTGCTCCTTGCACTGCAGCCAGTTGGCGTAATGAAAATATCTACCAGCAGGGGGTACAGAGTGTAGTAGTGTGATATTATACTTCCCTAAAAATATTTTAGCAAATATGGTTACATATTAAAATGAAAACCTGTGAAGTCAAATTTGCAAATCAGTTTAGAGGCAGTTCCTATTCAATAAATTGGCCAAACTGGTTGAAAAAAAGGGTGCTGGATTAAATGTTTATATTTATAAAAATGTATGTTTGTATGTATATATATATCATACTTTTGTGTGTATATATATCATCAAAGAATCCTGAAAAAAATATTAGCAGTATCAACATTGATAATAATAAAAAATGTTTCTTGAGCACCAAATATTAGAACAATTTCTGAAGTATCATGTGACACTGGAATAATAGCTGCTGACTTCACTGGAATAAATTAAATAATAAAAGTTTGTGAAATACATTCAAATAGAAAAGTTATTTAAAATTGTAATGTTTTTTTTTTTTTTTTTTCTTTAAAGATTTATTTTTCTGTTGGAGCACTGAACATGAGGCTATAGGCTCTGAACTTTTACTGCATTTTTGATCAAATCAATGCAGCCTGGAGAGCATAAGACATTTTAAAAACAATCTTACTGACCCCAAACTTATGGTGCAGCCATGGTACAGTGATGGTATCAAATGGTGATACTGTGGTATTGTCATTAATTGCATTTGAGAAGTTTGTGATATGTCATAAGATGCACACTGCATCTGGCAGTGTAGTTTTTAATCTTTTACCTCTTTGAAAATATATTTTTTGTTCTCTTAAGCACGTTTTAGCTCTGAAGTGTAACTAGCTAATTTAGCTGAGCTTATTTTTCTCTAGAGTAGCCGCTAGTTTAGCTAGCTGGCCCTGTACACGAGTATGTTCATGGGTGAGACGTTTGGGGAAAAGTTAACTCAGAGCTGGGCTATGTGCAGTATGTGTCATTAATGTGCTCCCAGGACAGCAGCCACTCCTAGTCTCCTGCTTAATGTGTGACATCACTAGCTGGCAGATTCCCACCCCGCTCAGAGTAGCCACCTGGCTGCAGAGAAGCCCAGTCATGTTCCTTCACCCACAGCTAAACACACTTACACACACACAATCTTTCCTCTGCCGCAAGAGGAGGGCAGGAAGAATTGGCAGGCCTGTCCGCCTAACGAGGAGGGGCTCTGGGATCAAACGTCGGCCCGCTCTGTGTCCCGCCCCGGCCGGGTGTATGTGTCCGCGGCACCCAGACACCCTGCCAGCACAAGGCAATCCATCAGCTCCTCTTAAATTCCTTGCGTCCCGGCCCACAATCATACACCTGCCAAATTGCTCCTTGATATAGCTATTTTGAGAATAGAAATATGACGGCTGAGATGTGTTTTCGCTGTCGCCGTGGTAACTGTGTCAGGGATTGTATTTAATTGGCCCGGGTTGTCCATTTCTTCTGCCTGAAAAAGACCAAACGGAATAGCTTGCGGAACCCAAAAGCTCTCCCTGCAGTGATTAAGACGCAGAGTTCGACACATGCGTGAGATGGGTGTTCCGGGCGTCCGAGGCCCTTAGCCCAGCTCCCGCACGAGTCAAGCAGGTGCAGAAATCAGCGGTGTTAGATCAACTGACAACTGTTGCTTTGCTCCGACCCTTTTAGTCTCTGATGAAGACGTTGTGTTTTCATCAGCGCTGCCATAAATACGACACCCCTGCACGTGCACAGCCATCAGACGCAAATCTGCCAATCCGTCTCTGCTCTGGCCCTAAAACACCCTTTCAAAAACATCCCCGCTGTTGCGCTGAATAACAAGCAGGGTGCCGGGGCACATGGGGTTAGACCCTGCGTTTAGGTTATGTCTCTTGTGCAACAGAGCTCCTCCATAATTCAGCACTCTGCTCTCTGCCTAGCTTTCTGTTGACAGTGGCGTGATCAAGGCCCATAATCACATCTGACTTAACCGTGCAGAAAGTCCCGTTTGATAGCGCCCCGGATAGGGAGCTCGTGCACAGGAAGTGGGTCAGAGTTCAGCTCCAGTGGCAGGTGTTTGATTTCCCCCCTGAGCAGGACCAGGGGACGGCAGCATGGCCTCATGGGAGCGGCGAGCGCCGAGAGCCGCGCGGGGTCAGGGGGTGGGCGGCTCAGTGATTGATTGGACGTATCAGCGGCAGGGTTATTTTCAGTGCTAATCCCTCCACTCACTACCTGCTGTGGCACCGCATGCCCGCGACTGACTTAAAACAAGTGTAGCGAGCCAGTTATGAGGGATGACATTGAGCTTAAATTAACTGCAGCTGAAGGCCTCCCTCCCACAGCTGAAACACTATCTCTTTCCTAAAGAATGAAAAAAGGTTTAATGCATTCAAAAGCAAATGTATCAGAATGTGCCATTAGAAACATGCTGCTGTTTTTAACATGTATGGAACTGATGTAATATTCATATAACTATGGCACTATGGCTTTCCATTTAGTTTGCTAAATTTACACAATGCTGCCAGAGACATCCTACTGATATGAAAAGGGTTGGATTTAGGTCCCACATATACTGTAAAAAGTGTACATCCAGTTATTTAAAAAAAAAAATTAATAATCTATCAATCTATATATATCTTTTTTATTATCATTATTTGAAGATCAATTTACAATAATAATGATGATGATTGATAGATCAAGTTATGTAATATTACGCCAACATAATTTTGTAAATATTTTTATAAATAACTATTTAAAATTATTATTATTCATTCATAATGAATGTTATTAATTATATTACTATTTAATTACTATTATTAATAGGAATTAGATATGATTGTAATATGATCATTTATTAATTAATAACAATTTATATATAGTTTTATCATTAGTATTAACAATAATAAATAATTAAATAATAAACATAATGCCTTTCATTTGAAGAATACCAGTACATTTCCATGTTACTTTATTTTGATAACTTTTATTTTTGACATATTTATTTAAATCATGGGGAATATCCTTAGGAACATCATTTTGGGAATATATTTGATAATTTTTAGTTGCTTGTTTTTACTGATTTGACAAAATAATTGAATGACTGTTTGAATTTCCTTCAGAGCTGTTGCTTTTCAGACTCTTGGTTCAGACACAGGTTCTGTATAGACACTTGTACTGCAAGTTGTGTGTATGTAAGGATGTCATGGCTTGTTGTCTCACTATATCACATGGTTTCATGTCTCGGGGAGAGGAAGGGTTTGACATCACACTTTATATGACAGTGCACTTTGTGTCAGCGGGGTTTACAAGGCCACCTCTGCTGACCCAATATGACAAATAAGAGATGATATCTCTGGCAGAGTAGCCATAAAAAGACAACTGCATCACTTACTAAAACTGTAAACCCTGTTTCACCTTCAGCCAGGGTTAGCCAAACCAGAATGTCGTGTGGCGTTCATATTACGTCTCTAACCCCAGGATCAAAACTCTGATTCTCTCTCCCTCTCTTTCTCCCTTCTCACCTTCACACTTTTTTTTATTTTCTCTCCTTCTCTCTCCCATTACCTTGTCAGTTGGGTGTAAAGTCACCACTGCCTGTAGTGCATGTGTGTGTCTCAGCCATCGATGGCATATTTCAGCCAGCTGCAGTCACCTGTATCATCAGCTTGTGCCTGTGCCAAAGATATGAACATACTTAAAACATGATATATTCCCTGACACGTCATCTAAGCTATTCAAAGTATTATCTTCTGACCAATTACACAATTGCTGTTATGTCAGACATGATGATTTGATGCAGAAATAGATCATCCTTTTAGGTCTCTGTAACACGAGTTAAAGGCACACTCCACTTTTTTTGGAAATAGTCTCATTCTCCAACTCCCCCAGAGTTAATAAGTTGAGTTTTACCGTTTTTGAATCCATTCAGCTGATCTCTGGATCTGGCGATAGCACTTTTAGCATAGCTTAGCATAGATCATTGAATCCGATTAGTCATTGAATCCAGTAGCATCGCGTTCAAAAATGACCAAAGAGTTTCGATATTTGTCCAATTTAAAACTCGACTCTTCTGTAGTTATATCGTGTACTAAGACCGGCGGAAAATGAAAAGTTGCGATTTTCTAGGCTGATATGATTAAGAACTATACTCTCATTCCGGCGTAATAATCAAGGAACTTTGCTACCGTACCATGGCCGCAACAGGTGCAGTGATATTACGCAGCGCCTGAAAGTAGTCCCCAGCTAGGTAACTAGTTATAATATAGCTGGGGACTACTTTCAGGCGCTACGTAATATCACTGCGCCATGGTACGGCAGCAAAGTTGCTTGATTATTACGCCGGAATGAGAGTATAATAGTTCCTAGCCAAATCGGCCTAGAAAATCGCAACTTTTCATTTTCCACCGGTCTTAGTACACGATACACGCCATGTTGTAAGTACAGTAATTGCGAGACTCCAATGTCGCAGATTCATTTAGGTGTTGATAGTGTTGCCACAGAAACACATATTACCGAGTCAGAGGATGTGAACAGCTCCGAGTAGAACGTTGTTTATTGTCATCTTCAAATTACGACATGGCGTGACCGCAGCAAAGTTGAACAGCACCGAGCAGAAAATCACGTGTTGTCATTTTGAAATAAAGTAAATGACCATTTGCAAAGACCCACCCCCCTTTGTTACTCTTGCTATGTCTGACAAGCCGTGGTGCTCTCACGCCACACATAATGTTATCATGCAGTGAAAAATACATCGCGGAGCAAAGAAGACACTGAAGACGCGTCGACAGGCCAGACAGAACAGACCAGACAGAAAGTCTCTGCGTTCAAATGGTATAATTTTTTTTAAGAAATTCGAAAAATAAATACTGTTTTGTGGCTCTTTAATGTAACATGACAGACTGCTGTAGCGCCTCAGTTCAAGCAGCATGTGAACCGATCTTCTCTTCCTCTTTACTAGTTATAGCATGAAATAAACATGAATGAACATCAGAAGGTATCTTGTTTCAATCACAGAAAGACGTCAATACACACCATTTTTCAAGTTGAAGTCCACCAACGTTAATCTACTCTCCGGTCTGGTTTGTTTGTCAGACAAAAATGGCAGATTTGGCAGATGATTGGTCAGATGGCCTGTCAGGCAAACTCAACATGGCTTGAATGCAGCAAATGTTACAGAAACTTCTGAAATGAAAACAGGAGATATACAAAATAATTATAATGATGTCTGGGGGTCAAACTTACCCTAAAATGAAATTAATCAAAAATCATTCTAGGACATATAGTAAAACGTATAGAATTATTTTCACCCTGTTCAGGCCCTCAAAACCGATGATAAGAGGCTGTGTTCAAAAGCAGGGCTGCCAACTCTCACGCATTCAGCGTGCCACACACCCATTTTCTCACGAAGTCAAAAGTACCTTCAGTTAAAACTGTAATAATAGGATATTGGCGAAACAGAAGGCTCCTGTGCACCTTTGTGTTTGCGCTCTGGAAATCTCCAAAAGAGTCTATTTAGTAACCTTACGTGTTTTCGTAGCGCTGTGCAATGTAGCCAATCACAGACATATCTGTTGATTTCTTGAACCCTTGTGATTGGCCACTGCGTTCACTCTAAACACCGGATTTTCCCCCGCACGCTTGCGAATCCTCTCACAGCATGATGTTATCATTGATTATAAAGGAACTTTGTGAGATCGCGATGAACTAAAGTAAGTGACACCTTTTTAGTGATTATAAAGTAAAGGCTATTTGCTTTTTAGGCTAAATAGATTCCCCTCAGAATCTGAATAAATGTTTTGTTCTTCGTGCTACTAACGGCCATATGCTACCCTATGCAAGCAGCAAAGTTTCTGGAGTGACATAAATCCCTCATGAATGAGGGATTCATTTTCGAATGGGAGAAAAATATAATTTCTCAAAACAGATGTTCAAACAATGCAGACTAATAGATTAATAGAGAAATATTTGAATTTCATTCAAATATTTGAATTTTCATTCATATTTTGAATTTCATTCAAAATATTTAAAAAATGCAGTTGCAATTATTTATAAAAGACAAGTAGCTAGTAAATCTTGCAATTCTTTCACTGTACATTGCTATTCTCGTTGTGGTAAAATGTAATAGTTTTGCAGCACTGAAACAGGTATTTTACGACAAAAACACATGACAATGTCCAGATGTCAGACAAAACTCTGTTTTATATAACATCTCATCCAACGCCTCCGTTGCTAATTCCAAAACATCATCTTGAGCCTATAACGGAGGCTTGAGCCGTTGATAATAGACTAATAGCCTACAGTTAATAACTAAGTTATGAGAGAGAGAGAGAGAGAGAGAGAGAGAGAGAGAGAGAGAGAGAACATTCTGAACAGACGCACTAGATATTAGCTCCTATTAAATCACATAAAGTACTGCTGTTAATTGAGGTAAAAGCTCATAAAAACCTGTGTTTAACACCTATGGAAATATAAGAGTACAGAAACAAAGCGATAACTTTCAGTCACTTCATTGGAGGAGCCGCAACTGCGATTAAAGGCCCTTTCACACGGGACGCGGTAGTCGCGAGTGCCTAGTTCATTTTCAATGGGAGACATGCGACAAGCGGCAAAACGCGGGCGGTTTTGCTGGCGGCGTGGAGGCGGTACTCGTGCACCCAAAATCCTGCTTCCACGACCACGACGCATCGCGGCAGGCGCCGCCAAAGATGAAAAATATTTTATCTTTTTGTGAGCGGCAGCGGCAGCCGTGTCGGTTTCAACCAATCAGAGAACTGATTATTAACAACCACTTGTAACATTTCACTGAGCTCATGTCGGAGTGTTGAAAACATGATGAAGATCGCTGTAAATCCTACTGGAATTCCCGGAGTTGTTGTGTTGTTGTGAAAAAAATCCAAAGTGTGAGTGTATGGAGTTTGTTAATGAAAACGCTAGTAGACGCTCCCATAAAATGATAAATAGCAAATAACACCAACACAAAACTTACATTGTTTTATTTATTTAGTTTAGGAAATACAAATGTGATTTGTTGTTTGTAACTATGGTAACGTCAGCCCCAAGACCAAGTACTGCTCACTGCAGAGCAAAATGGCCTCCAGCTCCACCTCTGTGTGAACTAATGGGTGGAGTTATGTTTAGCCATAGGGTAAGGGGTAGGGTTAGGTTGTGGTTAGGTGTCTATATTCACCCATTACCTCCAGCGAGGGGGAGCTAGAGCTCCAACTCCTCCCATATGGCTCTGCAGCGAGCACCCTCTCCCCAAGCCCGTGACGCAACACCGCCTCAACTGCACAAACCGCTTCCACTACGAGAGAAAGCGGCAGCCGCGCGGCAGTTCCACGTCCCGTGTGAAAGGGCCTTAAAGCCCAATTTATACTTTTGCGTTAGACCTACCCCAGACAGCAACATAGTTTTGGCCCAGATCCAGCCCACATCTGGCCCGTGTGAAATCCATGTGGGGCGGATCTGGGCTGACACTGCTTGCTGTCTGGGTATGCCGTAGCCTCTACGCCGTAAGCTGTGCGTCGGTTTTCATTTATACTTCTGCGTCATCGTCCGCGTCGGCATTCAGTACACATGCAGACCGATAGTCTTCGGTGTCCACGGGCATGTTGCTTGCGAACCCGCAGTACCACGGCAAAAGCTGAAGACAAAGCGCCTCGTCGGAGAAGCATAGCCGTGACAGCGGTAAATAAATATCAAATCATTAAATCATTATTTAAAACAATAAAAAGGGGGACAACAACGGAACAGGAGAAGATGGCACAAGCACGTGTACCACGGCAGATCAACATTGTTTGTCGCAGACAACTACTGATGTATAATGCTATAGTATAATAAATGATAAGACACGTAAAATTGACGCGCTGTTAGGTTTTTGGGAGAGGTGCACGTCAGGTATGGCGTAGGTTACGGCGCAGGCCTGTGCGTCTCTGCGTAGGCTACGGTGTAGGTTTGACGCAGAAGTATAATTTGGGCTTAAGTCTCATGAGACTACGCGCTTCTCTGCCTTTCGCGGCGCCTACGACATCCGCTCAACCGCCTTGTCGGGAGCGCGCCTGCTTGAGAGACCGGAAGCTGGACTAAAGGGTTTATAAAGTTTTAAGAATCGACATTTTTCTTAAACTAACGCGTTAACACCCCGGAGCCGTGTGAAGTAGTTTTGCGATGGATGGGTACTTTTTTTTTCGGATTCAGAAACAGGGGCACCATTCAGTGCAATTATACAGATTGGAACAGACAGGACAATGTTGAATATAACTCAGAATGTGTTAATCTGAAAGAGGAATATCAGACACGCCTAGGATGACCTGAGGGTGAGTAAATCTTTGGCTAATTTTCATTTTTGGGTGAACTATCCCTTTAATTCAAGGGAATGAAGCTTGTCTCCAAGCTTTCGAAAAATCATTTACCCTTTTAAAGCAGACAGTTGAGAAGGAAACACCTTGTAGTGTTAAAGAAGAATCTGAAGATAAGAATGAGAATGAACTGCTGCCCTACTCTCCAGTCAGCACATCTCCGGTCCCATCTGATGAACTGATGACTGAGCAGGCCACACATGCATCCACTTATCTTCAGTGTCTTTGTGAGAAAATGACTCTTCTAGAGATGGAGGCGTCAGAATTAAAGCAGCTAATCCTGAGCCACCCAGATGAATTTACCATTAATAATCTTAAAACTGAAATTAAGGATTTGCACAACGTCAACATGAAACTTGAGGCTGAAATTTCAAAAATGAAAGAGGACTCAATACAGAGAGAAAAAAAGTTCACAGAAAACATCCACGAGTTAAAAGAAAAGCTGAAAGAACATACTGTAATGTGTTTACAGCTGAAAAACAGGGAAAGTGAACCTCCCAACAACAGCTGCACCGAGAGTAGTTTACAACTCCATCATGAAGTGACGTCACACAGCTCCACACCTCCAGACACAGTGAATGGCCATGTGAAGGAGCGCACTCACACACCACCGCCGTCCCACAGAACACCAGTGACTCAGGCCTCAGGAGTTCTTCTGATGGACTCAATTGGAAAGAACATCGAACCCAAGAAACTCTTCCCCAGACAGCGAGTTCTAGCGCTCCACTGCAGAAACACAAAATGTATTCATGAACTGCTCACTAGTGATGATCTCAGCAGCCCACAATGTATTATCATTCATACAGGTACGAATAACCTCCATAGTTTAAATGAAGGTACAGCCAAGGCAATGCATGAGATGGCAGAGAAAGCCTCACAGACGTTCCCCAGTTCATGTGTACTGGTCTCCATCTTGCTTCCCACCCTCTGTGGTTGACAAGATCAACGAAGAGGTCCGTCACTACTGTTCCAGTCTGCCCAACGTGCACCTAGTCCATCACAGCTCTATAAAACCATGGCACCTGTATGACAGGCTCCACCTGAATCAGGATGGAGTCAAGATTTTTGCCAAAGCTATCAAAGATGTTGCCCTTGGATGCTTCCCAACAACCGGCTATAAAGGAGCAAAAAGAAATGTGAGAATGCAACCGTTCGAGCCATCTGGGCCTTCATCTTGCTCAAGACCACCACAAGACCTTCACAGACAACCCATGACTTCAGGCTGGTCTCACAGACAGCAAGAGAGGCAGCCGTACACTTAAGGTCCGTCCCAGCAGAAACCAAGCTACGCCCAGGTACTATCACAGCAGACACCCTCAGCAGCAGCAGCTCAGGAACTTTCCATTAGTGATGTGGGAGAAATATTTAACCAGCAGTTTCTGTACTTTCACTCAAGTTATAGAGTTGTGTACTTTGTCCACCTCTGGAGATGGAGTAGGATACAGGGTATTAGTAAAAATACATGTACTACTGATTAAGTGAAAGGATTTAAATAGGGGTGTCAACATTAACACGTTAACGCATGCAATTTAATCTGAAAATTTTTATATTTTTTTACTGCAAATGAATTGTTTGATAAGGGTTGACCCCAACTTCTTCCCATCATCGCAGCGCGGAAGGTTATCTATTATTGTATGATGAGGGTACAGCGAACCAGTGTTGCCAGGGTAACGGCACAAGTGGGCTATTTTGAAAATACAGTCGCGGGAAAAATTACAGAGCCGTGGGTTGCGTTTTTTTGGGCTACTTTTATAATGTACTGCGGCCGCCAAAAGTGTAAAATAGATCCTTTTACTAATGTGTATTATACTTGGAATGTATCCCTGGCAACGTAAGAACGGAGAGGCGGTTGTAACATCAAACAACGTGAGTTTCAGCCAGAGTATACATGTTAAGGCTTTTACACAGCAGAAATAAACATGACAACAGCCACTATAGATTATATAAGATAATAAACAGATGAATGTGTACATCTGAAATGCTAATTTGTGCAGCCATATAAAAGGCTATAAATAGCATATTAGCAACAGTAAACGACCAAATTCCACATGTGATCGCAAAAGGAAGTTATTACAAACATCAGAAGTGAGTTCTGAGTAAAAGTGTACTATTAATCTCATAAATTGTCTTATGTAGCATGATGCTAATGTTAGCATGCAGCTGCAGAACAGGTCCAATTCTTCTTTATAATGCATTTTGTCATAATACTTCACGTAAGGTCGCAAGAAAATGTTTTGTTGTGTTTATTTAGAAATACTTTTGATAATAGTTGGGTAAATGTATACTGGGATTGAAACGATGTGGCTTGGTAAACATTTTATTGCCAGTTTAAAGGCTGATAATGGCTGAATAAAAACAAAAGAATAATGATAAAAGAATAATAAGGACTATGTCTCATACCTGGCGGAAGTGTGAAAGGTTCTGTTTCCTTAAACTAGTTTGTCATGCATTTTTATTTCAACACATTTACAGGTAAATCCTAGTATTTTAAATTTGTGATTAATCATGATTAATCACAGTCCATGACTGTGATTAAAACAATTAAAAAATTTTATCGATTGACATCACTAATTTAATCATAGACTAAGGATGCTCTAGAGGAGCTGAACACGCATCCCCAGGTGGGATTTAGATGGAATGGGATCAAATAATTATATAAGTACGAATATATTTATACATGATGTGTGAAAGAGTAAAGAGCAGAAACAAGGAAGAAATTGATTAGAAATAAATCATGGCTGCATAACAACAACGGTAGGTGGCGATATGCAAATAGAATGCTACGCACCAAAAAAAACGGTAGAAGAAGAACGTGGTGTAAAACTACTTTTCCCGGAACAACAAATGGGGATGTATGGTCACCCTATTGCAGAGACCACAAATGTGAGTATTGGGGAGCACCTATTTGTATCTTTCTTTTCTGAAAGAATCCGTCAGCGTTTTGAACCTGTTGGTTCAATGACTGGTTCAATGATTCAGTCGCAAAGGCGGTAACTTGGTATAAAACTGTAACATACTGAAAAAAATCACTGAAAGTAGGCTATTGTATATTTAATATACTGTAATTATAACAGCTAACTGAAAATCAGCACACGACTGCACATATTTACATATCAACAATGCCTACTTGGCCCATTCAATTGTGTTGTAGCTGGAGACACCAGAACAAGGAGATACTTTAATTGGTATTTAAAGTCAATTGTACCAGGTTTGACAGCAAAACCACAATCTATAAACATTTACTCATTTCATATACTGGTGAAAATGGCTAGTATATGAAGCTAAATTATGGCTGTTATTGGTGCAAGAAACCTGAAATAAAACCATAAAATGTGATATAAAGGGTATATGATATCCAATCCAAGCTATTTTTGATATCTATAAATGTTTCTTTCCTTGTTTATCTGTTCATCTGTTTCCATTCCTTAGGGTCGCTGAATGCTAAAATCGATCCTCTCCTGCAGTACTTTGCCATCAATAATATGAGACTGATAATGAAAAGGTCTGGAACCGTGTTCAGATTGCGTGGTATTAGCTGGCCTCTCTCTCATCCTCTCATGGACTCAACAGCAGTGTCCAGAGAAAGTGAGATAGTGACCTGGCCGAGTGATAATCGATAGCTGCCCGCTCTGCCTGTATTGTGTTTCTGTTCTAGGGTTCTGTTTTAATGTTGCTTTTTTTCCCTCTTTGGCCTCATTAAAAGATCTGGTTACTCTCAAACAGCTTTTTAATTTAGCCTAATGATTTTTTGCATAATATAAGAGACATGTAGTAAGCCCCGGGGAGCAGACCCCTATCTTCAAGGTGCCTTTAATGTAAGTGAGCTTTGTGTTTTCATGAGGCTTTTTTATTATTTTTATTCAGAACTAACGTGATATGTCATGAAAACAATATGCCATGACATTAAAAGTGACATGAAAACAACACAACATATTACTGTATATAATATTATGTCGCATTAGTAATTGCAGTTGGCTGCATGACGTATTTAAACATTGATTATAATGCAATATCATTCACATTGCTTTCCCAATAACAATCAAAGGACAATGTTTCCAACTTAATTTGCAGTTTGGCCACAATAACAAACAATGGAAATTCAGTAATGGCCTTATAACTTAGGAATATGGATGATGGGAAAGATTGTGTGTTATTTATTTATTAAGCAAGATATGGCCAAAGGAGGGAGAACATTTACCTAATAGCATCTCTCTTCTTTTTTTTTTTTTTTGGCAAATGAATGTGAAATCTATAGTGACCACTATGCACTTTCGTTTTATTTTTAAAAAGCAGCTTAACATTTTTATGCTACTCTAGTGTTTCATGGAAAAAAGTCATATGAGTTTTGAGTGACATGAGGGTAGACAACAGATTTTCAATTTGAAGCAAATGATCTGCGGAAGAAGCGTCTCAATTGGGCTGGCCAAATCCAGACATTGATTTTGATTGATTGATTCTTCCTCAGACTTTTAGACAAACGCTTCTTACAATCATATAAAAAATTAATTATCAAAGATATGATTATTGTTTTCTTTTTGTAAAATTGGATTCAAAATCCACATTCCCCCTCAATATTGAATGACCATGTCATATCTGTGTGTGATTGTGACTGTTTGGAGCGTTTGAGTTGTAATGCTGAGATTTGGGGAAAGGATGGGCCTCGCGTGGTTGTGAGCATTAGTCAAACAGACGGGCCCAGTCCCTGATCATCACTCATCCCCACTTCCTTTGCTCTACATGATCCCTCCCTGTCATTAGTGTGTTTGGCGTAAATAATTTAGCTGTGCACATGTTTGGCGAAGTCTAAACACAACCGACACTCAATGAGGCAAAGTGCTTTCAAGCCCCAGTTGAGAGCTGACACACTCCCAGAAATGGACTCCAAACAACAAACAAACACGCGCGCCACTTCAATCAGGCCCAAATTAAAGCGGGCTCTCGATATTCGCATGCAGACTCATTGATGCATTTCGTGCTTATTTTGGCATGCCGTTATCTACATGCCTCGCAAACTCTGTATTCCCAGTCATGCCGTCCTGCCACTCAACATGAGTCCTGCTTCTCTCTGTCTGTGAGCGGCACTCTTAGAGGAAATGATGGCTCTCAGCGGACAAAAAAAAAAATCCATCAGCCCTTTTTCCGAGCTGCCAGAGCTGAAGATTTGTGTAATCACCAGCGTGTGCATGTCGAACGAGGCTATTCCCCGCTGAAGAGCATTGTACAGCGGCGGCATTGGCGCTACAAAAGATGACATCACACGCAAAGTGGGTAAACACTTCTTGACATGTTTTCAATATGATTACATTAGAACAAGCAGCGTTTGATTGAAAAGCTAATATTCAAGCCATGCAAATCATCAATCACAAGGAGCGCCATATTAATTATTCAATAAAACAGTCTAATTCAAGAATCAATGTTGGGACCGGGAGAGAGACGAGGGGGCTCCCAGCAGAGAGACAGAGGGGGGATAATAAAAAAGGAATAGGGAATTACCCCTCTCTCAGAGCTGTGGCCCCACTCATCCCCAGCTGTCAAAAACAACTGCCGCGCTTCGGTTTCATCTCGCCAAGTTTAAAGATGACTTTGGAAACACTTGATTTTCCCCACCAAACTCGTTAGGTCTTTGTACCTCATTAGTTGCGCTTTTTCTTTTTTTCCCCCGTTCTCCTTTCTCCTTGCCTACCTGCCTCTTTACATTTCCCAATTCCTTTTCTTTTCGTCAAATTCATCATTATTCACTCTAACGCCTCACGCTTGCAGTTTGAAGTTCGGAATTGGGGGCTGTGATCTCCAGCAATTACTGACCAGGCCACAATTAATCCTAGGGAATTCATTATTTACATTCCCTTAAACAAACTGATCAATCGGCCCTTCTGTATGGGACCACTATAACGAAGGGGGCCAGAGCTGGCAGGTCTGATCTCATCTAATACAAAGCCCTCTGATATATTCCACTGATGTACGACCTCAAAGCTCATATGGCTGATTTTTTGGGAGGGTTGTAAGGGTCTCATCTAGTAGTTCTGAGACATGCAATATTGATGTCATAATTGAACCCAGAAGTCCATTCAAAGTTGAAGACCATTAAGGAGCTTAGTTTAGCTGCAGTCCCCTAACGACTATCTCCTGCCTTCATCTGTGATTGACTTGAGTTGAACACGTCCCAAAGCTTTCCTTGATCACACTTTCTAACTTTCCTACATTCTGATGCTGTAACCCAAATCCAACGCTTATTTGTGCAGTTAAACATATCTTTAATGTCTGTACATTATATACTTGAAATATAATTCAAATAAATTGAAATTTAAAAGAAATTCATGCAAAATTCATAAATGCTAACTTTGTCACAACAAAGTTTGAATATCGGCATAAAGTTTTTCTTAAAAGTATTAAAAGCCTAGTATCTATCTATCTATCTATCTATCTATCTATCTATCTATCTATCTATCATTTTGTTAAGCCTTAAAACACTTTTTTTTACACTTTTTTGGAAACCGTGATACTTTTTTTCAGGAATTGTTTATGAGTAAAAAGTTAAAAAGAACAGCATTTATTTAAAATATAAATTTTTGTAACAATGTATCATACCTTTCAAAAGTTTGCAGTCAGTACATTTTTTCTTTCTTTTTTTGAAAGAAATTATTACTTTTATTCAGCAAGGATGTGTTGCAACGTGTTAGATTGATAAAAAGTGGTAGTAAAGACTTATATTGTTAAAAAGATTACTGTTTTGAATAAATGCTGTTCTTTTAGAATTTTTATCTATTAAAGAATCCTAAAAAAGTCACGTTCCAAAAAAAAATATTAGGCAGCACAACTGTTACCATTGATAATAAATCAGCACATTAGAATGATTTCTGAAGGATCATGTGATACTAAAGACTAATGGCTGATTCAGCTTTGCATCATAAAAATAAATTATATTTTAAGGTATTTTAAAATATAAAACCATTATTTTAAATCGTAGTAATATTTCACAATATTACTGTTTTTTCTGTATTTTTGATCAAATAAATGCAGCCTTGATGAGCAAGAGACTTCTTTAAAAACACATTTAAAATCTTAATGATCATACATTTTTGAACGGCAGTGTGTGTATATATATACTGTGTGTGTGTGTGTGTGTGTGTGTGTGTGTGTGTGTGTGTGTGTGTGTGTGTGTGTGTGTGTGTGTGTGTGTGTATAAAGTAAACTGTTTACTAAATGTCTTTCAGATCTGGGCAAACAGAGGTCTGAGATTCCCAGACTTTGTATATCCTTGTTCATTATCCTACAAGGTCAGAATCAGTTGCTATTTTGAAATGCAACTCAGGTCCTCAGGGTCCTTATATAGACAAGGTCATTCTCTACGGGAGTGTGGAAAAACCAGGACCAGGGGCATTAGTGCAATTCTTTGACCAGCCTGGAGCCTTACACACAGAGTTGCATCTGAAAGGCTACACCACAGCCCCTCACCGTGCATGTTAAACTATACTCTGACTGTCAACAATCACACGGTTATTAACAGCTACAGCCTCCACTGTATTTATTTCTATAATTATATCCCTAGAGAGAATCTCCGTGGCATGTCAGACCTAGCCGTCTGTGGTATTCATATGAAATTGTTGTTGTATATGAACATACACTGTTAAGCTGAGCAGTCTGACAATATAAAATGGAATTGTACAGCTGGACCTACACTGAATTAACATCAGATTCACCGATACGATATTATGTCATATTTCACTGTCAGACCACGATCCACCGAGGCTTGGAGAGGGCTGAGTTATTGGCTTACTTCAGACTGATGGATACATAGAACGTTCCAGTCCTTCACAAAGGGAAGTATTGATTGGTGTTGGCTTTGTATTCGCTCTCCATTTGTTGAGGCTTTGGGCCTGCACAACATGACACCTAACAGTCAATGCTGGGTTTCGGACATTGGTCAGAGTGTGTGGAGGAGAGTGAACACAACAAATGGTGCTGATTGAATACTGGAAACTCGTATGGACCAATGCAAATAGTGCTGCTGGCTTTGCAGCTCTTACAGAATACCCATATTAGTGTCTGAATGTGATACAGATTTATTTAATACCACTCCAAAGTGAGACTTATTTTATTTGTGTTTTACAAAACTTCTCTTAAATATTTACTTATTCATTTTTTTTTTAAATGGTAACTTTTTAATTGCAGCTCTTACATAATACCTATATTTGTGTCCGAATGTGATCACACTCCAAAGTGCCATATTTATTTTTTATTTTGTTTAACCCCTTAACTGTCACTCACAGTTTTGAACATAGACATTATAGTGCACTATCCAAACTTAAATTTTGATAATTCATGAATGAAAACATTTTGTAACATGATTTTGATGTACCATTTCCATGGTAAAGCAACGTCTGATTTTTTCAGAGGATGAATTTTAAGATTTTAAGTTTTCAACTGATATATAATTTCTTATGATTTCTAATACGTGATAGAGAAAAAGGCAACTAAGAAGACTTTCTGTGACAAAGGTCAGAACTCCTGTTATGATGTAGATTTTTCAGGTCCACTCTTGTCATAAATTAATCTATTACTTTTCCAACATAATTTTTTAACAAAAAAAAAGTGGTAAAATACCTATTTAGGAGTCTTAGACCTTTCCAACGATATATAGTTTGTCATGATTAGATTAGGATTTAATTGTAAAATAGTGAAGTAAACGTAGGCGTCCCATATACGGGACGGTGACAGTTAATTAAACAAAAACCCTTATTTTTTATTTATTAATTCAGATCAATGTTATTTTAATATAACTTATTTTTTATTAATATTTCAATTTTTCTTTCTGATTTCATTTTAATTTAATTATTTTTAATGAGTCATTGAATTGTTTAATATAATAATAAAATATAAATTAAATGAATAAATTATGAATAAATAAATTATATTGTATTATTTTTATTAATTATTATTTTAATTATAGTTTTTATTCATTTTATTTTAGGTTTAAATATTTCAGCACATTAAACTGAATTAAAATGATAAATGTTGCCTTGGCAACTAGCTGAAATAAAATGTTTTTGTATTATAATCTGTTAATTTTATTAATGGTTTTATTTTTTTTTCTTAATTTAGTTTAATTTTAATTTTAGTTATCTATAATAACCCTGATCGATTCAGGCTATTTGGATTGAAGGGTTGAACTGAAAATAGTTTCACTGGTCTATTACATTATTGCAATTTTAAACTTTGCTTAGGGAGTCCCCACTCACTGTTCTTTTCTTTTTCTTTTTCTTTATTTTTTTCCCTTTTTTTTATACAGAGTTTGTCTAATGTAAAATAATAATAATAATAATAATAATAATAATAACAACAGTAATTATTCCTGGTTTAAGAAAATGGCAAATTATTAGCCCAAACTCTAACCTGAAAAGAAACAAAAAAAAAAACATCAGAATTGTCAACAATGTATCTGTGTTCCACAATTTATAAACAAAAAGAAAAAAAATTGGATTCTCCTTTTCATGTCTGTTCTTGGAAATAATTATAACGAGATGAAAGTGTTTAAATTCTTCGCCATGTTCTCTGCAGTTCAGAAATGTCCCCATTGTCAAAAATGGAGATTGTGTTTTATGTGGCTGTCATCTCCTGTGCTCTCCCTGTCTCCTGTCTCCTCCTCATTCCCACGCCAGAGAAAGGGAGCAGGGATAACAGCGGTAGCTAGAGCCGGCGAATTCCCTGACAGCGTGGCATGACGGGAGAGGAACTGTATTGGCATGTTGATACCATGCCGAGTTCAATCTAAGTGCCAGGCTCTCCCTCCTATGCAACTGCATAGAAAACAGGTAGACGTTTGCATAGGCTGACACAGTGGAATACAATTATTTGAAAAAAAAAAGAAAAAAAAAATTTGTAAATATACACAGTAGGAGGTGTCAAAAGACCTGAACAATATTCTAACTGATCAAACAAAAGGGTCAGAATGACACATGAACCCACTCGGGTAAGTCTCACTAACTACTTACCTTTAAATAAATTATTTGATACAATTATACTTATGTGTGCTTATTGTGTACATACACGATTTTACATTGTACTTCCATTAAAAACAATAGCTGCATGTAATATAATTGCAGTCAATTCTACTCTACCGACCACGAAACATGTCCTCAATCATAACCGTATCCCACCTCAATATCAACAAAAGTGTTCTGCAATATTTATTTATTTATTTACCTGTATTATTATTATTATTATTATTATTATTATTATTATTATTATCTGTATTATTTATTATCTATTTAATGACGCCATTAGGTGGCGACAGGAGACTGCTAAATTATTGATTCAATCATTTCCGATTCGAATCGGTTGAATAAATGAATCGATTGAATAAATGAATCGATGACTCACTTTAGCATGTTGATTCAAAACACTGATCCAGTCAGGAACACTTTGAGACTCTGAGACTCTGCCACTTTGCTTGGAACTATTTTCTTTGGTGGAACAAAAATAGAAAAAAATGCTATAAGTTACTCAATATAAACTAGTTGCTGATTATTGAACCTGTTGTATTACAGCAGTATAACATACTGTTGTGCAATTGCGAATATCACCAGGATTGTGATTACCTGTGTTCTAGTGCCTGATTGTGCTTAAAAAGATTTTTTTGTGTCTATTTATTAGATTTTTATTTTCCCTGTATTCCTTAAAGAGGTCATCGGATGCCCATTTTCCACAAGTTGATATGATTCTTTAGTGTCTTAGGCCCCATTTACACTAGTGCAGTTTCGTTTTAAAACACACAACTTTTGCTATGGTTACGCCTATCGTTTACACTCCTCCGGGGTTTTCAAGGTCGAAAGTGGAGACTTTTGAAAATGCTGCAGCCCCCTTTTTAGTTTGAAAACTCTGGGGTTGTGTTTCAGTGTAAACGGACCAAAATGGAGACTTTTGAAAATGATGGCATATTTGCCCACATTCGCTTTGTGTATCTTTGACGGCCGTGTAAACAATAACATCATGCTCATCGTTGTAACCGTAGATATGTATTGGTAGATTCCCCATTCGACCACTCCAAGCACATAGACACGTCTGCCAACTAAATAATAGGGAATCTACCTATACATATCTATGGTTGTACCTGCATGAAGGGTCACATGACATGCGTTTTTGGTTGTGTAGTGTAGATGGAGACTGTTCCTGAAACGCCGTTTTAAAATGAAAACGCACTAGTGTAAACGGGGCCTAAATGAAAAGTCTATAACACGCTTTGGTTAAAATTTCTCAATGGTAGTATAAAACAACACCATTTTTACCTTGTAAAAAACAGCTCTGCAAACAGCAAGCCATTTTAGTGCATGTCGCTTTAAATGCTAATGAGCTCTTCTCACCCTGCCCCTCTCTTCTGTGGGGTGACGAGCAGACTGTAAACTTTAGCTGAATTTAGCCGCGGAACTTGCTAACTAGCACATTATTAGGAAAGGTGATTTGTAAAGATTCATAAAAGAACCTTATACTCACTTCTTCTATAGGTGAGGCTGGATCACGAATGATTTGCCCGAACATAAATGCATTTAGGTAGATCGGGGGCACATTCCCTTCAAAAACAAAAGTAATCCACTGTGTCTTCAGCGGCTCAGATGTCAGGAGTAAATGATGACTGCTATGTTCATTATTACATCCAACAACAAAACACCTCAATCACTTAGGAGACAGTCTTGTCTACTCCTGTTCTGGCGTCGAAACGATGGTGGACTGATGATAACAGTTCACTCAGGGCGGGTCTAAGGTAAAATGCCAATGTCAATCAACAATCGTGGGAGGGGCCTGGGTCTGTGTGACATCACACAGCCAAAAAGCTGAGAACGGCTTGATTTGAGAAAGGGGATATTATTTACAGGGATATTATGATTAAAAAAAAACACTGGGTGGATTTTTATCATATTAGGGTGGATGTGTACAAACATTGCCAACACACATTTATGTTCAAACAACATGTAAAAGTGAATTTTGCATCCAATGACCCCTTTAAATACCCCGTCCCCTTCTTTAATGTGCGTGTGGTACAAAGTGCCAATTTTGGAGTGCCTGTGTTTGAAAGTTAAGAATAACCAAAAAAGATACTGGAGCCTGTTAGGATTGGCTGTTTAAAGCTGTAAAAGTCATTTTCCTCTGTGCAGGGTCTGTGCGAGGCCCTTGTGTTAGCTTTAAGTGAATCCCCTGTTGCTGCTGGCTCTGAAGTGGAAAATGTACTGGTTCTTATTTAATAGGAAAATCAAGCAAACTGCTTATAAAATGGCCATTTATCATTCTCTGGCCCTAATTGGTTTCCTGTGTCCATGTGGTGCAGTAAATTGAATGTGTCCTTTCTTTTGCAGCCCAAGCGTTGCAAATGTGGTAATCAGCTGCGTTCAGCTCCAGTTCATATGGGCAGAGAAAATATCAAGCTAAACATGCACACCGCATTCCACTGTCAATTAATGTTCATTACGACTTCAAGGAAGAAAAACAGTCAGGTTGCTTTGTGCAGAATTTTTAGTTTTATTGGAGAACTGATGCCAGGCTGTGTTGAGGTATTTTGCATTATTATATGTCCATGGACGGGCTCATACTTCAAGAACTGACCCTATGAGTAGTGACCTTGCAAAACTTCAGCAGCATATGTGATTACGCTGAAATTTTTATTCTTGTCGAATTGTCAAATATTGACTCAGCCCTAATTACTTTTACAATACTCTGTGGGATGTATATTCCAGAATATTCCACAGGTTGTACAAGTTCCTCTGTGCGCTATATTTTTTCAGCAATGCATATTTAACAGGTGGCACAAATCTTCCCATGCAAAGCTGTAGTGTTTATGTAGCTTAGTTATAATGAGGTCTGTAAGGGGACCTAGTGAGGTGGGCAAGATCACGGGTTGTCCCATTGGATTTATTTGGCTATGTATTGCACGTGCACAACACAAAACTTGTGCCACTATAAGAGAGGTAATTGGTGGACTTGGTGCTGATAAAATAATAAGGTTAAAACAGGCCCACGTCCTGCAAATTCCCAGGAATGCTGTGGAGTTAGTGAAACCACATGAAAACATAACAAAGCACATGTTCCACAAACTCATTAAGCAGCACCAGCAGAAGTCATTCATCATAGGCCCGTATGAGAAGGCTTCACACCCTTGGCGAAGACTCCGGAGGGAACCAGACGGGGCTCGTAGGTTAATGAAGGAAAGAGGGAGCTCCGGCAAGCCACAGGCTCGGCTCGCTGATGGCCATTCCAGATCAACCTGGCCCACTCGCAGCTCTGGAGAAGAGTATGTATCAAGACGTACAGTACCTCTACATTAGCTTCTACCACATGTTCGAGTTGGTCTTCTGTCCGGTGCAAGAACAAGTTGTCATTTTACAGGAATGTCCATATGGACTGTGTCTTGAATAGATTACAGGTGTGTATGGAGTCACTGAGTACTTTTGCACTGCAGGCAATTATAATGTTTGGAGCTGTCAAATACATGTCTATGTTGGATGTGTCTCTTTCCTGAGGATACACAGGATATTTTGAATCAGTGGAGACTGGGGCTAGTTGTCACCAGGGCTATGTTTCATTAAGTATAAAGTTTTAAAAGTCAGATTATGCAATTCAGTTTTTTCTTTAACAATGGTTTTGTATGTTGGTATCAAACACTTCATTCAAGAAAGGTAATTTAAGGACTTTAAGTTAAAATTATAACATTGTCATGTCTTTGCTGTAGCCATAACAAATAAACATAATAAGCAAGCATTGAGGAAACGGTTATATTTGTAACCAATGAACATAAATTAAAACATTAATATTGTTTAATGGCAGGTTCCATTGTGACAACATGCCGCTATATTATTTAACATGGGTTCAATAGTGGGTATATTCAACAGCTGTTTGTAATCAAGACTTTAAAATATGTGCTTGAAATTAACTTTTATAAATGAATGAGGAATTTCACTGGAGTAAAAAGTGTCATAACTAGCCCTGTATCCCCTAACTCTCATTTCTATTCATAATATGCATTTAGATCACAGTTTTAGAATATTTCCCGCTTTTTTATTTTTGTCATGTGAAATACAATATTTGTTGACTGAAACAATGGATTGATATTTTTGTATGTAACACTGTACATTTTCGATGTTGTCATCATTTGTTTTGGTGGTTAATGAACTCTTTTATTTTATTTTTTTTCCTTAGGCTTTAAAAGTGGATATATTCAACAGCTTTTTGTAATCAAGGCTTTAAGGTATGTGATTAAAATTAACTTAAAAATAAGTGAGAAATGTTCACTAGACTAACTGTACTGTAACACATTTTCTCATAGCAATATCTGTCTTTTTTTATTTTCCTCACTCTTTTTGAGAATCTATCATTGGATATGATGGAACGAATTAAGTCTAGATACAAAAGGCTAATGCGAATTCAATTGTTGTTGCAACATAACCAAGCAGGCTGTAAACACCGCATAAACATTGTTTGGAAATTGGAAAGAACAAACATGGTAAGAGGCATGGTGATGAACAACTCATGGTTTGCTTTTTGCCCTGCTAGGTCACACAATTGTGTTCCTTTTTACCCTTTTTTTACCAGCCTTAATGCTAGTTTACAGCCAAAGGGTAATAACTTCAGAATAGGGCGTTCTTTCCATGCAAGTATGAATCTCAACTAGCCAGGGCCCAAGTCCATTGCAGCGTATACTGAATCCTAATGGTCGGCTAAGAAAGCCTGACAGCAATACTTGACATGGGCATTAAATCATTGCCCCAAGGAATCCTCCATCCTGCACCTCCTGACAGGAACACTGTCATCTCTGCCAGGGCATTTCCTATGCCTCTTGACAACACTGGATCTGAATTAGTCATTGCATTAGATGTAAATTGGTGCTGTTCAAGGATAATAATGAGCACCAAGATACATGTCGGTGTCACTGACATGACGCCATTTTGATACTGTCTCCCACCGGTTTATTATGTCTAATGGTATTCAGGCCGCGGCTGGCCGGAAAGTTTATTTTCAGTTTATGCACTTGTATTTTTGTGTTTGTTTGGACACTTCTCGGCACAAAGTGTCCATAGCAGAGCTCTTCTCAGAGGGTCAGTCTGGCAGTGTTTATCCAGCTGTCTGCATGATGGCTGACGGCTTCCCACTTGACATGGTTTGGCATTAAGGCTGACTAGCCAACAAGTCCGACTGCATGGGCAGCTCCATGCCACAAACTGGCATCACTTCCACTGTGAGGTGAGACCAGACTATAGCTGTTGGCACTGCATTATTCACCGCGTGCATATGATCGCAGCCATATCATTGCGGGCTTGTTTAAATCTAACCTATCAATCATGCACAAACATACGTATTTGTAAAAAAATGGCAGCTGTGACATTTTCCCATTGCCTTTTTTTTCTGCACCGAGCTGGTTTACAAGCTCCAGCGGTTTAATGTAGATGGCTGTGGGTTATTATTAATTAGGCTCAAATTATAACTAAGTGCAGTGTAATTAAAATCTGATAAATATTTGATGCTATTTTTATTACGATAATCGCAGCCTCGTTAATAAGTAAGCAATGTGCTCCGAAAATCATTATTTCAAATTTGTTTTGTTTTTTTCGTTGAGGGTTTTCTCCCCCCGTCGAACGGCTGACAGACACACTTTTTCATTGAAAAGAATGAAGGGCATAAACCGATGGTTTGAGCGAGATGGACAACATGTGCTTTATATGGAGAGAGGGAGGTCTTCCTGCCAGACTCCTAATTGAGGCCATTTAGCAAACATACATTCAGGAGGCTGAATGCTGAAGTATGAGCCAGAGGCTCTGTTGAACCATTAGCATGTATTCCCAGTTGCTCAAGTTAGCGAAGAAAAAATAGAGGTCTACCACTGAAATAATGTCTGCCAATTACCGCAGTACATAGTAGATAAGGATGTGTTTTACTGCTGAAAACTGACAAAATCTGCTGGTGTGAGACTGCTCAGCGCTGGGAGTGGAGACTGTGATCAATATCGGTCAGCTTTGTCCTCTATCAGGCTTATTCAGTATTCAGCTAACCGATGTGCGCTGTTTTCGTGCACTGTAGCTCATAAACAGAGTATTTATGAGTGCTTTTCCTTATAAAATATGTAGTGCAAGAAGCTGTTCTGCTCGTAAGGTGTAAAATCTGGGTGGCCTCGTAGACCTGCGCCGTGCTCGGGTAGAACTGAGGTAGAGCGCTGATGAGTTCCTGGGAGCAGTCAGAGGGCAGAACATGACTTTTGTCAGATTCCCAAATGGAAGGGAAAAATGTGTCCAACGGTGAACAAAGGCGATTCGTCTCTACGGAGTTTGCCCCCACATGATTTCAGGTCTAAGTTGTCCTATCACATGTCTGAGTTAATTTCGTGCAACAGTGCAAGACTATGGCAGTTCTGTCAGATTTATGTGGAAGTTGTAGGTTTCAATTCTGGAGATTCATTTCTGCAGGCTAGCACATGAGCACTTGAAAAGCTGTGAGATCTCCCCTTTCAAACATTATCATCCTCCTGTTGTATAGATTTTCCTCCCTGACGGCCAGCATTTGAAGAATTTATTTTTCTCGCTAATTACATGACAATATGATGGATTTTTTTCCCCCCAGTGCGAACGCAGAATCGAGTAGATGGTACAGAAAAAGGTACACTCGCTCTGCCCTTTATGTGTGCTTTCCTGGTGAATGTGCTGATTGTGTTGCCTTGTTTTTTTTTTTCGAGATGTTGCTGAGCTTTGAAATCCCATCCTCTTGTGTCTCCTGCTGTTTCCCTGTGTTTTAAGTATCAGTCATACAGGTTAGGTAATGCACAATAGTGACTTGGATGGCATTGCGTTTACGATGGAAAAACTTGTTCTCTTCCAACTCTAACACTCTGTGTAAGTGAAATTGACATGTCTTTCAATACATGCTGAAAGTGTGTTATTGAAAGAGACATCTTTTATTCTCTAGCCCTTGCATCACATTCACTTGGCCACATACTCTGATCATTGTTCTCCGTAGGGGAGGCAGGGCAAATTCAGCAGACTCGGTCTAATAAATAAATAAACAAACGAACAAATTGATTGATAAAGTATGTGTTTTTTAAAGTTTACTTTTTTGGCAGAAAAGTTCACTGCTTTTTGCTGAGGCGTTATCAATATTCAGCCTCTGTTTTAACGTGTGAAATGGGGTCATCACATAAGATAGACAATCAGGCTATCTAAATTACAGTATAAAATAAGAAGCCCGTACACCGCCTAGATTCACCTGCTCTTATTAATATTTAAGCATTTGTGAGAGCCAAAAGTTGACTTTGGTCTTTGAAGGTGCCCTTTTGGGTTTTTTTTTTAAAACCATTTTGTCTCATCGTTTGTGCTGTGCACATTCCAAACAACTCCTTTAGAGTTCAAATAATCTTCAGATGTGTATAACTCACTATAAAATATGTATAATGTACATACATATATAAGCTTGAGGTCATAAAATCTTTTAATGTTTTTGAAAGTCTGTATTAATTTGATCAAAAATACAGTAGAACAATAATATTGTGAAATATTACTACAATTTAAAATAACAGTTTTCTATTGTTAATATATTTTAAAATGTAATTTATTCAAAGCTGATTCTTTTATGATAGCTCATAATAGATTTTTATAGGTTTTGAGTGCTTTTTATACAGCAAAATAATATGTAGTGCAAGAAGCTGTTGCTCAAGAAACATTTCCCATTATTATCAGTGTTGAAAACAGTTATACTGCTTAATTTTTTGTTGTTGTTGTTGTTGTTGTTGTTGTAGAAACCATGATATTTTTTCATGCTTCTTTGATGAATAGAAAGTTCAAAAGAACAGCATTTATTTGAAAGAGAAACCTTTTAACATCATTGATGTCTTTACTGTATTTATTTATTATTTTATTATCACTTTAATATGCTCTCGCTGCACAAACATATACATTTTTAAAAAAATCTTACTGACCTCAATTCTTTATGTTTATAAGACTGGAAGATTATTGTAACAAGAGCATGCTATGTGTTGTTTTCTCTGGGGATGTGCCTATAATTTTATGGTAAGTATTTTGCTGGTATTTGCACTGTTTCTGTGAGTGAAAGTTGTTGCTTATTGACATTAATCTTTAATTTTTCTGTTTCTCTTATGTTGTCTTATTTTTGTCTGTAGCTAACTATTGGATAACTTTTTATATGAAAAAAATGTATATAAAAATATATAGTTTTATGTTTTGAGCTTGGGTTAACATTAACCCAGATGAAATCGCTGGAGGTCACCAATGCATTACAATGTCAGCTGTAGGCAGCAGATCTGCACTTGGTAGTTGCTGTATAACATTTGCTGCTGCTCATCTGCATAAAGTAAAACTTTGCTCATGTCACCAGAAATGGCCAACTCTTACTGAAAAGAAAATGAATGGCTTGTTGCTGCAAATTGCTGTTATTGTGGACATCCCGTCTGATGTGATTCAAAAAAGATTGATATGTATTTATTCTTGATGTGCTGTTGTTTGGACTACTTTCTTTTTTCCATACATAAACGTAGTGAGAAATTTCCGTACCATCTGGATGGTCCTTCTCAAGGCCTGGATGTGCAGGTGCAGCAGGCAGCGCATGAGAGTGATGGATCTGGAACTGGGAAGCAGTGAGGTGAGGGTGGGGCCTTGTCTCTCTCCCTGAGATGTGCCTGAGATGCTGATACAGGAAGAATCTGACACGTGTCTTCCTCTCGCATTTTAATGAGTGTACTGCTTCTGTGAAGCTATTAAACGAAATGAACCATTTGAAAGTGAATTTTAGATTTCCGGTCAAAGCGCTCTCTTCCAAGAATGGGTGAGGGGATTGGCGATTGTCGAGTGCCCCTCTCCTACCCCCCAGTATCCACACTAGAACCTCTCGCACACAGCATGGATGATCAAAAGAGGCCAACGGCGGACGACCATTATGCCAATGACACTTTGAGTAAGAGTCTGGAGAACAAAATGACATGACAGCCATTAGGGTTTGAAAGTGGGACTTTAAAGGGAGGCTGAAGGATGAATGTCAGGAGGGAATCAAAGAGAGAAAGTTAAATCTTCATAACGTTCGCCGCTCTCCACGAAAAAATAAGTTCTTTGCAAACTAGCTCCCATTCAAGTCCAAAAACACGAAGACGAGTGTGTCCATGTAGAATAAAGCAGACGAGGAAGTTGAGTCTGGAGGTTCAGACATGAAAGCTAATAGGGCAACGAAACTCCATTGTGCAGGTGGTTGATCATTAGCGGACAGGTTTTTTAGTCAGTGAGGAGATGCACAACGATACACTGTGCACAAGTATCAGGAGCTCAAATGATGCGTTGGCTTCTAGACATGAAGTTATGGAGAAAAGAAAACATTGCCAAACAAAATTGCCAAGTTGAACATCAATTGGATAGAACAATGAATTCTGAGATGCTTCCCCAGGCCTTTTTCTACTTCTATGCCTCCTTTTTAACTTAATTGCCAACAAAATCATAGGCCTCTGCGTTCCGTAATGCCGTTTGTGCAGTTTCTAATTCCCCTCCTCAGTCAAACGCCACATTATGCCAACGAATGTGGCTGATCAGCTGGATTTTCTGGCGCTGTCCATGCGGCTCATCTCTCCCTGCCAGTGCAAAGAAAAATGCATCTAATGTTTCTCCATGTCACATAATCAAGGATTTTAGAGTGTAAATCTTTGATCTGGGAGAACATTTTCTGATAGGATCAACCCCCCACCCCCTCTTGGCTGAAGTCTTCTGATCTCCCTCCAATTACTGGTGTCAAATGAGTCTGTTTACAGGCTGATTGGATGAGTGCTGTACTGACAGTGCACCTCCCTCTCCCTGGAAAGCCTCATTCCGTCCTTGGCCACCGTCGCACCGATGGCGAGGGCCCCGGCACACAGCTGGAGCTGTTTGGAGCCGCTTCAGAGCCAGTTGTAAGGCGGCCAAGTCGGGGTCTCAAGGGCCTTCCATCTGGTGTGACAGGGCAGGCTCTGGGGCTTGGCTGACAGAGTGCGAGAGTGCGAGAGCGAGAGAGACCACAAACCTTACAGAGCCTCACAAATCTTTTATTTATCGGCCTGCTCGGCTCACATTTGCAGTAGTTAGTTAATATGCAGACTGGGCTCCAGGACTTCAAATGGCACTGTGGAGTGAAGCTGGCTGGATATTAGGGGAGGGGAGGTGGGGGCTCCTCAGCCAGGCGTCCCGCTGAGAACTAAAGGGGGGAGGAGGTCACTGTCCAGCTGCAGGGGAGATCTGGGGCTCTCATATTCAGCCGTCTTCATATTCATAGCTCCCATCATCATCATCATCATCATAATGAGAATCCCAGCTTGCTTGCGATGCAAAGGAGATCTTAAGAACCATATGACTTGCATCATCACTGATTTTTATGCTGTTTGCCGTGCCCTTAAGGGCAACTCCTTAGGAATTTGTTTTTACATGCAACAAACGAAGCCTGCAATTAAGGTTTCTTAATTATTCCAGACCAACATAAAGGTAATGCATGCTTTAAAGGGAAAAATGAAAATTGTGTCATTTACTTCAAACCTGTATGGGTTTCTTTTTTCTGCAGAACACAAAATATTTTGAAAGACGATCGAAATGTGTTTTATATAGGTACAATTAAACAACACGGAACCCCACTGACTTTTATTGAATAAAATTTATTTATAAAATAAATGGTCACACTTTATATTAGGTGGCCTTAACTACTATGTACTTGCATCAAAAAATAAGTACAATGTACTTATTGTGTTCATACTGTATTGCAAAACACTTTTCGCTGCTATTGAGGTGGGATACGGGTAAGGTTAGGGACAGGTTTGGTGGTCTGGGTAGGTTCAAGGGTGGGTTTAGGTGTAATGGATGGGTCAACAGTGTAATTATAAATGTATTTACATAAATTAATTACAGATGTAATTACATACAGGCATTTATAAAAATACAAGTACAACGTAAAAACATGTGTGTACACAATAAGTGCATTGTATCAAATGATTAATTTAAATGTAAGTATATAGTAGTTAAGGCCACCTAATACAAAGTGGGACCAAATAAATAAATATACAAAACATTTTCTTTTTTGTTCCACAGAAAATTTTCATTATTGGATTCATTATCCAACCCACGCAACCATGTGACTCTGGCTACATTTCTGCAAAACCTGAAATACATTGCTCCAGTGTTACAACCCTTTGTTTTGTATTCTCTCGTTTCTTTCTCTCTTTTGTTTTGGAAGTGTTTGTGTCCAGGTACGGTGCTGATTGGCTCCTGCAGGCTAATTATTGGCCCATCTTGATTGGTGCATTCGATTCCAGGACACTTTAAAAGCCCTGATGTCACTTACTTTGGGAGGGGCACATTGTGTTTTGTGAGGGGAGAATTGTTGGTTTTGGTGGCTGTGTGGTTATATGTATTTTGATTGTTAAGAGTGATCATTGTTTGTCCTCTGAAAAGAGTTACAGATTGTAAGTAGGAAACTGTTTGGTATTTTGACCCGATCGACTGTTATTGACCCTGATTTGGATTCCCCTTTTAACACTGTTTGCTTGAGCTGGTAAATAGTTGCATATACTTGTAAATCTTGAGGGTTGGGAAAGTAAGGAGTTTGACGCCATTATTGTTTATTGTAACCCTTTTGATCTCTGTTTCTGGCTAGGAAGTCAGGCTAAAATATTGTACTTTTATTTTCCTTTCTTTTGGTTAGGGACTAGGTAAGAGGTTTTAAAGTAAGAGTTTTTGTTTGTTATTTTGGCCAGGTCAACTCCCGAAGAGAATTCCCAATTTATTTGCTTTTTTTGTTTGTTTGTTTTGTTTTGTTTCATTAAAACCCTCAAAAGATTCCCCGCTTCCACTCTCTCTTTTCATGTTGCGTCCTTTACCCCTAGACGGGGCATAACATGAAATTGGGGGCTCGTCATACTAAGTATTTGGCACGTTGAGTGACAAGGTATGAAATTGTGTATTTACGTACTCGCTGCTTTTGCAGAGTTTTTTTCTTCTCGTGTTTGCCTGGTGGTTTTCATCTAGTGAGGGAGGAAGTAGGGGGTTTACTATGACGTCAAAATTTGAACTTGAAAAATTTACGATCACGCCAACAGAAGAACAATTTGAAAAGTGTCGGAAGGATGATTTATTGTTAATTGCAGATTTTTTTTATATAGACGTGCCTCGAAATGCGCTGAAGAGGGAGATTAAGGAGGCCTTGCACAAGGAGTTGGTAAAACAAAGGATCTTACCTGGTGAAACTGAGGTAGCGGGTGTTGCAACAAATTCTGATGATTTAGAAGCTTTGGAAACGGAGCTCAAATCTGAGGACATATGCATAGATCCCGGCAATCCCTCTTCACCAAAAGAAAAAATGCTTGCAGTCCGACTAAAGGAGTTAGATGTGGAGTTAGGCCGACAGCAGTACCAGAGTCAGCTTTTGCATGTTCGAGCACTTGAGCTTGAAACAAAAAGAGACATCCGGCTGAAGGAGCTGGAAATTGAGCAAAAGTCTGGGCAAATGCGGCATCCTCCTTCTCCTGGATTGCAGCGACACGCTGCTCCTGTGCCGGCTCTTACCTCATCGCCTCTTCCTGCAGCATCGAATATTTCACCGGTGAGTCAAACTGAATTCGATATTTCCAGACAAATTCCGTTAGTTCCTGCATTTAGAGAAAGTGAAGTCGATACTTATTTCACTGTTTTCGAACGTATCGCTGCTACTTTGCAGTGGCCGAAGAATATGTGGCCTTTACTTTTACAGTGTAAACTCGTGGGTAAAGCGCAGGAAGTATGTTCAGCATTGACTTTAGAACAAAGTCTAGACTACGATGTAATAAAATCCGCTGTTTTACGAGCTTACGAGCTTGTTCCAGAAGCCTATCGGCAAAAATTTAGAAAGCATGTGAAAACCACCAGCCAAACTTTTGTTGAATTTGCCCGAGAAAAGACTATTCTGTTTGAGAGGTGGTGTGCAGCAAATAAAATCAGCACATTTGAGCAACTTAAGGAGTTAATCCTCGTAGAGGAGTTTAAGAATTGTGTTCCTGAAAAAATAGTAGTTCATTTGAATGAGCAAAAGGTGACATTACTCGCCGAAGCCGCTATCTTTGCAGATGAATTTGTGCTTACCCACAAAGTTGTATTTTCCCCTTTACGTTCTTCTCGTCGTGTCACGGAACGTAGTCACAACCCTAAAACTGTGATTTTCCAGAATGATGAGCAGGGTCCTGATTCGCGTGAGTGTTTTTACTGTCGTGAGAAGGGCCATCTGATTGCTGTATGTCCTGTATTGCAACGTAAGAACCAGAGGAAAACACAGAATGCACATAAAAGTGTTGCTTTTGTGCGTACCCACTCTTCAGAGTCTCTGCTTTCGATTGATCCCACTTTTGAACCATTTGTGTGTAATGGTACAGTCTCTTTTTCTGAATTAGACACTGAGCATAAACATGTGCGCATTTTGAGAGATACGGGCGCAGCCCAGTCGTTTATCTTGGCAGATGTACTTCCTTTTTCAACACAGTCCAGCTGTGGCTCAGATGTCCTAGTTCAAGGAATTGAACTTGGGGTAGTCAGGGTACCCCTCCACACGGTATATTTGCGTTCTCCTCTTGTGACTGGGTTAGTTAAAGTAGCCGTACAATCTCAGCTGCCACTGAAGGGCATTTCTCTCATCCTCGGGAATGATTTAGCCGGAAGCAAGGTGTCTTGTCTTCCTGAAGTAGTTGATATACCATGTGTGTCAGGAAGTAATTTGGTATTGACTCAGGAGTTTCCAAACGTATTTCATTCCTGTGTTGTAACGCGAGCACAGGCTCGTAAGTTTGAAGAAGAACTTGATCTCTCTGACTCATTCTTGTGCTCAGATCTGTCAGATGTGAAGACCGGTTTAGACATGGAGATACAAAATTTGAGCTTTGGGCCAAATGTTGATTTTCCTTTTGACAGGAAGCACCTAATCGAAGCACAAAAATCTGATGGTACTCTGACTTCTTGTTTTACTGCTGTGATGGATAAAACAGTGTTACATGATCATGTAGTTGCTTATTTTCTAGATGATGGAGTACTTATGCGTAAGTGGAGTCCTGAGGAAAAACGTGACTGGAACTCTGTTTTCCAGGTAGTTGTACCCAATTCTTACAGAGAGTATGTTCTACGTGTTGCTCATGATCATGAGTTGTCTGGACATTTAGGTATCAAGAAAACCTATCACAATCTGTTAAAACACTTTTTCTGGCCTGGCATGAAAGCTAGTGTGACTCAATATTGTAGATCATGCCACGCTTGTCAGGTTGCTGGAAAGCCCAATCAGGTTGTTGTCCCAGCACCATTAAAGCCTGTTCCAGTAATGAGCGAACCTTTCGAGAAGCTGGTAATAGATTGTGTTGGGCCCTTGCCGAGAACTAAGTCCGGCCACTCGTATTTGTTAACTTTAATGTGTTCTGCTACCAGGTTTCCAGAAGCGATTCCGCTACGCACCTTGAAAACTCCTGTAATTGTGAAGGCCATTGTTAAATTCTGCACAACTTTTGGTTTGCCAAAAATTATTCAGTCAGATCAAGGATCTAATTTTATGTCCCGTGTGTTCCGCAAGGTAATGAAAGAATTGAATATCAAACATTGTGTATCTAGTGCCTATCATCCACAGTCCCAGGGGGTGTTAGAGAGGTTCCATCAAACTCTTAAGTCTATGCTTAGAACTTACTGTCTTGAACATGAGAAGGACTGGGATGAAGAGGTTCCCCTTTTGTTGTTTGCTGTCAGAAATACTGTCCAGGAATCCCTTGGATTCAGCCCAGCAGAGTTGGTCTTTGGACATTCTCCTCGGGGTCCATTAAAGATGTTGCAAGAACAACTTCTTTCTCAAAGCCATTCAGTTACAGACAAAAATGTGTTAGACCATGTGAGCTCTTTCCATGAAAGATTGCACTCCGTCTGGAAGTTAGCACGAAAGAGCTTGGGAAGTTCACAGTCTCAAATGAAAAGCCGATATGATAAACGCACTGTTCAACGCTCATTTAAGCCTGGTGATCAAGTTCTTGTATTACTGCCTTTGTCTGGGTCGTCGCTCCAAGCTAAATTTGCAGGTCCATATGGGATTGAGGAAAAGTTAAGTGACACGGACTATGTAGTAAAAACCCCTGACCGCAAAAGGAAAATGAGGGTATGTCATATTAATATGCTAAAATTGTATATTTCTCGTCCTCAGCCCCACTGCACAGTTCCATCTCCTGTTATTGTGTCTGTGAGTGCAGGCCCCTCAGATTATTCACCTAGTGTAGATGATCTTCGAATTGGAAGTGCTTGTTTGTCTGACATTTCTCTGAAAAATTCTGAAACTCTTGCAGTGTTTAGTTCAAAACTTTCACACCTATCCAGTTTGTCTCAAAAGGAACTTATGCAGTTGATTGGGAAGTATTCTTCACTGTTCTCAGATGTGCCCACTGTAACAAATGTTTTAGAGCATGATATCGATGTTGGTGATCATCGTCCGGTTAAGCAAAATGCTTATCGCATCAATCCAGTAAAACGTGAGATCATGAAGAAAGAAACACAGTACTTAATTGAGCATGGCTTAGCTGTGCCAAGTTCAAGTCCCTGGTGTTCCCCATGCCTCTTAGTTCCTAAGCCAGATGGAACGTCACGTTTCTGCACAGATTACCGTAAAGTTAATAATTTGACTAAATCAGACTCTTTCCCTCTTCCTAGAATAGATGATTGTGTTGACCGCATTGGTCAGGCAAAATTTGTGACCAAGTTAGACTTGCTTAAGGGGTATTGGCAGGTGCCACTCACTGATCGTGCCTCCGAAATCTCCGCTTTTGCTACTCCAGATGTTTTCCTGCAATACAAGGTTCTTGCTTTTGGCCTGAAAAATGCTCCTGCCACTTTCCAGCGTTTAATGAGTAAGGTGTTGTTTAATGTGAAAAATTGTGAAGCCTACCTTGATGATGTGGTTTGTTACTCTGATACATGGGAAAGTCATTTAAAAACTCTAGAAGAAGTCTTTTCTAGGTTCCAAGAAGCTAATCTCACCCTCAATTTAAAAAAATGTGATTTCTGTCATGCTAAGGTCACCTATTTAGGGAAGGAGGTCGGTCATGGAACCGTTCGACCAGTGGATTCTAAAATTCGTGCTATCATTGATTTCCCCTCTCCGAAGTCTAAAAGAGAACTCCGGCGTTTTCTTGGTATGGCCGGTTATTACAGAAACTTCTGTAAAAACTTCTCAGATGTAGTAAAGCCTCTCACTGATAGTCTTCGAAAAGATGTTTCTTTCGTTTGGAGTTCTAATTGTCAAATTTCTTTTGATTCTGTAAAAACATTGTTGTGTAGTTCTCCTGTCCTTGCTGCCCCAGATTTCACCAAACCATTTAAGCTCGAAGTGGATGCCAGTGGAACTGGTGCGGGTGCTGTCCTACTACAAGAGGATGATCAGGGAATCGACCACCCCGTATGCTTCTACTCCAAGAAATTTAATCGACATCAGTTAAATTATAGTACCATAGAGAAAGAAGCTCTAGCTCTTCTATTAGCATTACAGCAATTTGAAGTGTACGTCGGGTCCAGTTCCCAACCTGTTGAGGTTTTTACCGATCACAATCCACTTGTTTTTCTTCATCGCATGTGCAATAAGAATCAAAGACTCATGCGTTGGGCCCTCATTTGTCAAAGTTTCAATTTACAAATCAGATACAAGAAAGGTGTTAATAATATTATTGCTGACTCCTTGTCACGGTGTTATGTATAAACCTGTTGCCATGTTTATTCTTATGTGTGGGGGTGTTACAACCCTTTGTTTTGTATTCTCTCGTTTCTTTCTCTCTTTTGTTTTGGAAGTGTTTGTGTCCAGGTACGGTGCTGATTGGCTCCTGCAGGCTAATTATTGGCCCATCTTGATTGGTGCATTCGATTCCAGGACACTTTAAAAGCCCTGATGTCACTTACTTTGGGAGGGGCACATTGTGTTTTGTGAGGGGAGAATTGTTGGTTTTGGTGGCTGTGTGGTTATATGTATTTTGATTGTTAAGAGTGATCATTGTTTGTCCTCTGAAAAGAGTTACAGATTGTAAGTAGGAAACTGTTTGGTATTTTGACCCGATCGACTGTTATTGACCCTGATTTGGATTCCCCTTTTAACACTGTTTGCTTGAGCTGGTAAATAGTTGCATATACTTGTAAATCTTGAGGGTTGGGAAAGTAAGGAGTTTGACGCCATTATTGTTTATTGTAACCCTTTTGATCTCTGTTTCTGGCTAGGAAGTCAGGCTAAAATATTGTACTTTTATTTTCCTTTCTTTTGGTTAGGGACTAGGTAAGAGGTTTTAAAGTAAGAGTTTTTGTTTGTTATTTTGGCCAGGTCAACTCCCGAAGAGAATTCCCAATTTATTTGCTTTTTTTGTTTGTTTGTTTTGTTTTGTTTCATTAAAACCCTCAAAAGATTCCCCGCTTCCACTCTCTCTTTTCATGTTGCGTCCTTTACCCCTAGACGGGGCATAACATCCAGGTACATTGCACAGCACTTTTCATGCGGCGTGACCACAAGAGGCACTATAAGCAATATAATTTTTATCCATTGCAGATGTGGGCTGGTGCTAAATAGCTTGTTCAATTTTCTCAGAAAGTTAAATGTGATTGTGGCAACATTTTGTTATGTATCACAAACATTTTATTGCACCACCATGCTACTTTAGCTTCCTTCCAGGAAGGTTTTTTTTATTTATTATTATTACGAGTGTCTTGCAACTCGTGCTCGTACCTAAGGACTCTGCAGTGCTGTACCAGGTGCACTACTGAGCAATTTTACTACATCAGAAAAGTCTTACATATTGAACTAGTTATATGATCCAAATGTCAAAATGTATTAGTTTACAAATCATGCACTTTGATAAAAGTGTTTTGAGGTCATAACTATAGGGGTGTAAACTAAGATTCATCGATATGGATCGATACATCGATACGATGCATCGATGCCACGTGTAAAATATTGATATCTGTAATAGGCACCCATATTTTCGCACTGTCCACATTTTCACATAATGTCCGTCTAAATTGAGCTCTCTTCCACTTTTTTGTGCATGGATGAATCAGTGCAGGCAAAATACATCAAAATGCGTGTTTTGGCGAATATCCAAGTAAATAGTTGGTTAGGCATGTCTTAACGTAAACAGTTGAGAAAGAAAACGCATGTGTATCAGTAGGCTATATTAAATCCGTGCTTTCGTTCGTTATGTGAAAGCAAATTGACAATAAATCTAATGCTGTCAAAGAAAAATACAAGTGCTCACTGCTCCTGACTAAATAACCTTTGTAACATCAAAAATGATTCATCTATATTTAATTTATACAGTGAAGATTATGTAGTTATTTTACATTTGATTATTAGATTTCTGTAGCCTAGCATACCTGAAAATTTATTTCAGACTGAGCTGAAAAACCTGAAAAGCACTGTTTATTGAACTTGTGTCTTTGTTCTATTGTGTTTATTTTCTGCTATTGCTTGTAATTTGGATAACTGTAGAAAAGATTTTTAGCACTGAGCCTATAGTAGCAGCCAGAATTGTTTTTCCACTTGTTTTTCTTTATTAAATTTTAAAAAAAAAAGTGTAGCCTATAGGCCTATTTTTTGTTGTGAATGTCCCAATTGAGGTATATGAAAATTTCTGATAAATGTTCATGTTATATATTTTGGTTGCATTTGTGAGTTAATAAAAATGTACATTGTTTAAAATGGCCTATATAATATCATAATATCGAAATATCGGTCGATATACTCCTGTATCGAATCGAATTGTAATCGTATCGTAGAATTTTTTTGAGGTATCGGCAGATATCTTATCGCTGGGCATGAGAATCGATATCGTATCATATCGTATTGTGACGAACCATCCGATTTATACCCGTAGTCATAACAGTTTTGTGCAAGGAACTATATGACAAGATTGCTTTATATTAATCAATCTGTAGTCCTAATCAACCCCTGTAATCATGATTTGTTGATGTTTTGCTGCCAAAGCATATTTGTGCAGTGCTTTGCAGAAATGTAGCCAGATTCACACATTTCCATTGAGAATGGGATGGAACTATTCCTTTAAAAGTAGTAGGAAAGCATGTGCAGTCCTCATTTGCATAGTCAGTGTCAAGCATTAGCATGAATTCTGGGATATTCCGTGCTGCCATCTAATGTTTTGATATGTGAATGCATTTGGGCTGACGCTAAGTATAAGTAATCTGTGCTGGGAAAATATGTGTAAGATGTCTGGAGTAGAAGAAGAAAAAAAAAGTAATGCTAATAATAGTTTTTTCACTCAGTAAGAAAAAAGCCTTGACTTGAGTCAAAATATTAACATTTTATTCTTTCACTTACTAGAAAGTCCTGTAAAGAAAAACATTCTGTTCCAGGGAGACAGTTTCATGCTAAAGGAAGGTCAAAACAGAGCTCCGCGTGACATTTTCTTCAAATTTATGGAGTAACAGCATGTCACACTGAATTGTCATGCGATGACACCAATTTGACGTGATGGCTCTTTACGGCTGTCCCTTTCCTGTCATATAGTGCATGCACAGCAGATACAAGAGTTCAACAAGCGCTCCAAAGGGGCTGTCTCATCGCTCACAACGCCACATACACAGACATTGACGCAAACGAAAGCCTTCACCAGGCCACCAAACGTTGAGAAAACAGACTTGACAACAAATTTATAAGATGTATAAAATCTCCAGCGCGCGATCGCACATTTTATTCAGTATGGTACAAACGCTACGCCATTAAGACCGACCACTCATCGGGCCACTGGGAATTTAGAAAGAGGTGAAACGGTGCAGCCTTTCTATGGCATTCATGGGAACACAGATGCCAGTAGCACGTCTGTGCTCAGAGCAGCCAATCTCAGCAATTATTAACTAGGTGGCATCGGGAGCGCTGCTTAGGCTGTTCAACAGCTCCCTGAGCTCTTTAAGGAGCTCAAGACATATTTTCCAGCAGGCCCTCTGGAGCATCGCTCTTCACACATACGCGCTCTCCCTCTCTCGCCTTGTCATTCGTCCCTCTCCTCCTTATTTCTCCGGTTGTGTCCTCTTGGATCCAATTTGCAACTTAGCATCACCCCTGTTTGCTGGTTTTCTTCTGGTCTTATCTTATCTTGTTACACACTCTTCAGGCTTTGTGGTTAAATTATGTATTAAGGTCAATGTCAAAACATGGAAGATATGTAATCTACAGGGAGTTTCCTTTTATTCATTATTACAGTGAAGGCTGAGCACAACTGTCAGAGAGCCGAGGATGTGCGCAGCATGGAAGCTTGCTGCACAGCGGGGCTCTTCATAGCCCCCTCTCCCGCCTCTCTCCCAGGACAGACCCCTTGATAGATTTACCCAGCTAACCCATCTCACTTAAAAAGTTCTCTCTTCTCTGCTCCAATCTGAAAGCTGTCAAGCGCACCTATATAGCGGTGTCATTTATCTAAAGGAAGACGCACGCACTTGAGACGCGGGAAGATGTCATCCGTTCAGTTGCGTTTTGGGATCTTCTAACGGGGGACTTGCAGTTGGCTTGCGGGTGGGAGGCGCTTTCTTTTTGGGAGGATCTCGAGGAACGTGACACCTTTGTACGTATATATGTCTCAAATTAAACTTAAGTGACGTTGGGAATGGGACGCCTCCGCTGCGTTTTGTCTGAAGGTGTACCGCTCGTGCAAACGTGACCCCCTGGCGGGCTCGCGTCCGCTGTAGGATCCGGGACCCGGACTGATGGGTAAATCCCATCTCTGCGGCATGCTTAGCAAAAAAGCAAAAAAAAAAAAAAACCTTGATAAATTTGAGCCAACTCTCTCTGGGGCAAGCATAATTATTTTCTGATTAGATTAATTCAGTTATACTTTGGTCCTTTCCAGAGCCACCGGCGTGCCTGGAAGAAGCGCACTCAGTCATGCTAACAATTACACAATTAGCTGTGCAGTGCAAACCATGCAGGGAAATTCAGCTCCAGCTAACAATCCACCCTCCTACATGCATCGACCATAACAATTATCATTTGTGGGGTTTTATGGTTCTCTGATGCTGATGGGGGTTGGAATAATGTGAGTTCACCCTGATGTTTAACCCACCCACTCCTCTCTCATTATTTCTGCTCCATTGTGAATACCATAAACGTCTCGATAACCGCAATGATAAACAGTTGAGACCGAGAAACAATTGTTCTCATTATGGGGAGAGTAATTGAGAATATCCCTTTTTCAGTGCTTTATAGATACTCTTCAGGGACACATTGTCCAAACGGTCAACAGCAGCAATATTTTTTCATTTAGATTCACTTGTGAATGTGATTACTTACGGAAGGATCCTTACTGGCTCTCATTATGCCTGTAATATAAAATCAAGATCTTTATTTTATATTGTACAGACACTTTCAAACCCTATTACGTCAATGTAAAATCTAATATTAGCTGTCAATTACTGATTTTCATTATATCTTCCTTTGTTTCCCTCACGAATGACTCCTGCCGGTTCGGAACGATGTGTGAGTGGGCAAATGATGACAGAATTTTCATTTTTGGGTGAACTATCTCTTTAAAGTGCAACGTAGTAGTATGGTGTCTGACCGTCACCCTGCGAGACTCATTTGGCGACACCATAAAAACGTTTTAGATGTTTATGTATTTGTTGACTTGAATACAGCCATGATGCAATTATAATGATGCAATATTTACAGTCGCTAAAATGCGCTCAATCCACCACCCAGACTCAGTGAGCCGAGCTCGTTCTTGCTCAACACGGCGACGCAATGCAGCAGCTCTCAAATGACACAAATTTGTTTCTAAATACCAAGTTTCTGACACGGAGGCCAGGGAGAAGTCTGAATTTTCTTTTACCTCCTATACATACTTGATCTCATGTCTCCCTGGAGCATTAGCATCTCTTTGTTTTGCTGAGTAGTTTGATGATAAACCCTCTGTAGCCGAGCCAGAATTCTCAGCAAGCTCACGACCCATCCTGAGGTTTTTTTCACAGACCGGACATCCGCAATGAGCATGCATTTTAAATTAAAGTTAGATGAAAAAGTAAAAACCTTCTCATCTGGCCAAACGCTTAATGAACGTAGCCTGCTGAACTAATCACGCTTGTCCAATGCAACAAGACAGGCGATAGAAGCCACGTTTTCTTTTTATCCTTGCTTTCTCTCCTCTCGTCCTAGTGGAGTGATAGCACCGTTGCGTTCTTAACCTCGCGTGTAGAGCGTGGAAAATAACTTGTGACTTGTAAGCCTAATTAAGGAATCCTCCCTGACCTGCACACCCAGGCCTCGTCAGAAATCTAACACCAGAGCTGATTCAACATGAGCTACACACCGGGCAGGACCCAGCACTAATGAATACTAATGAATAATAATTACAGGCTCTTTGGCACCCAGACGCACTGCAGGGACAAATGCTAATACGCTTTAAATGTACACCGCTAGGAATGACTAGCGGGTTCAACATGCGGCAGATTAGCCGAAGGGCCGATGCAAACTCAAGGTGAAGGATGAAACATTTCTCGCGGACGAAATTATGAGCATATTGGTTTGTTTTTCGGTGATGCGGGCGAAGCCATTGATCTAGAGAATTTAGGCCACATGAGAGCAGACGAATCTCGGGATGTGGCGCTCCTAGCGTGTCTGTTTGTGACACCTTTTAATTGGCAGCATTAGAGCTCATCAGCGAGCAGACTGTTGTTTGTGAGAGCACTCTCTCCTAGCGCTTTTGTACTCGTTCTCGCATGGCAGGGAAATTAAACTTTGTGGTGTTATTTTTTTTCCCCACTGTTTATTCTTTTGATCTGTGTGTACATTATTCGCAGCTCTTTGAATTTAAATTTCACTGTCATGTTTCTCTTTTCATCACACTGATGGTTGCAGCTCTAATAATATTCAGCTTTTAAGTCACTGCAGAATGTTAATTAGATTCTCTCTTTTTTTAATTAATACGTCCCTGCAGGTTTCCTTATCAAATCATTTTTACCACCGTAAAATCATGCACTTTGTGTCAATAAATTACTGTAAGATCTTAAAAATAAAACGACATTGAAAACAATAAGGTGTATGAGAACTATGTTTACATACGCAGCATATTGCTTAATGTACTGCATATGTGATTCAGAAATGTTCACTTCCAAATCTAACCTGAGAAGTCATAATGCTTAGCATGCTCTTGCGAGGTTAGTGCAATGCGGTTACCTTACGCTTGTATTACTGGGGTGTTAGTGCTAATGTGTGTTGCTCTGCCTCCCTAAATGCTAGTGTTGTCCAGCAGCTTCTACTGTCCCATCTATCATCTTCAGCGGTGAGCCAAGGATTCTGGGATAGAGGAGCCACGTACTGGGCTGTGATAATGAAAGGTCACAAAGGGGGTGGAGTGTTGAAATTGCTTTACTTTACAATGAAACATGCTCAGCCCAAGCAGTGCCATACCCGAGGAACGCGGTCTGAAGCAGAGGTAGAATTTCACATGGTCTCATGGCCGCTGAGGCGATAGATTTGTTTTCAGCACTGCGCTGAATGGAAGACGCCGAAGCCCATTAGGCATTCACGTGGGTTTTGGGTTGTCACATTTTGTATATTTTTCGTAAGTGAAAATTATTTGTTCTTGTAGTTTCGTTCATCTAAAGTCCTGTGAAAAGTTCATAGTCTTGATTAAATCAAACTGAATTTTCAGTGCTTAAGGCAAATATAATCTCTTTGCTGTTTATTTGTATATATTTTAACTTGATTATAACTATTTGAATTCGGAATTAACATTTTATGGTTTTGACATTTAGCACCATTTTCTGTTTTTATCCAAATGCAGCAAACACTGCATGTCAGCAAAATGCACTTTGTGTTTCAGTTTAAGGTAATGGACTTCCACATATTTATTATCAAAATTTGCTTATATGCATTTATATAAATAAACCTGCCTTCAGTGCGAAGTATCAAAAAATAAATTGGAGAAGTTTCTCCCAAAAAATATGTGGGGGGAAAAAAGAGCGGAAACATTTCACTGTGCTCACTGAAGAAAACTGATATTCACAGACCAGAAAAAAATATATATATTTGGCGTTTATTATACTTTATAATGAACTGATTCACATCTTGCTGAGAGGTAATTAATACGGGGAAATCTTGAATTAAAGATGTAAATCTTGACACTTTGGCAGGGGGGCCGGTAAGGGACAGTAGTCTCCAAGGCCTGAATTATTCTTAGCATAGACCAATTAACACCATGTATCTTCTTTTATGTTCAGTTCAATTAAGAGCCTTTACGGTTTTTAAGTTCTTTTCTTCTTTATAGTTGGAGAGTGTCAGAAACACAGATCAAAGCCAAACGCAGCAGTCCGTGCACCATAGGTAAATCTGCTTTGCATAAGAATCTGCATGTTGCTACGAAGGTTTTCATTCCAATTTTGCATGAATTAAAAAACAGGAATGGAGCAGAAATGAGGGAGAGAACCCCACAAAGCAGTCTATTAATCTGCTCTCAAATCTCCCTATATCTACTACTCTGACAGCTGAGTACCTCGATAGCTCAAACCCCAGTAGACCGACACCGGCTGTAGAGAACAATTTTACTTTTTGTCATTCCACGACCGTTCCTTGTGTTTTATTTTGATTTGCAACGAGCCGGCTAGAGTTGAAAGTAAATGAATGGGCCTAAATAACTGGATCGTGTCTTTTTTTTAAACACTTGAGTTAAAGATAATGATTTGTAGTTTATTTGTTAATAGTGATAAGGGATCAACAAGCTGTTATTTGTGTTATTTTTGGAGGCAACCAATAAAAGAGTTTTTGTCTCTGTCCTCTTCATTCTTTTGTGTTTTATTTTGCTTTTTTTATTGGACTGACAGTTGTGTTTTTCTCACCCCGGGAGCTTCATACTTGATGTTGAAATTCAATCTCAAAACCTGTTTAGAAAATTACTGCACTGACTAATTTTCCTGCTGGGAAGAGTGTCACGACTGCTTTATGCTTATATTTATTTTACATTGGCCACTGTAGATTTCATTTTTAATTCTGCTTCTCGGGCAGATGGATGGTTTCTTGAAAAGATCTCTGCTGCATGCTGTGTGTTAGAAACATCCAGTGATATGATATGGTCAACATATATCATAATCATATTGAGAGATGACGGCACAGCCTCAGGGTGGATAGATGCTTTCAGGGCAACATAATAACACAAACAACCTGTTTTTCAGCACCCTTAATTGCTGCGCTTTAATTGTATTAAGCAGTGAAATATCAATAAATCAATGGGCAAATGAACTGGGCAACTATGAGCAATGACTGTTTAGTGTTGCTCTGTATTATTCTATTGATGTTCCACTAACGGTCGTCCTTGAGATATTGAATGCTATTCAACCCAGGCGCTGACATCATAATAGAAGGCAGCGTTGAGCAGTCTGGCCGTGTGGACAGTCGCTCTCTGCAGCATGTTTTTCTCACATGTAGACTTGCTTTTGGAACCCTAGAGTGACACTAGTTTTATGAAGTGTACATTTGGACTTTTACGTGAATAATAAAAGTTATTTTATCTAAAAAAAATTTTTTTTAAAAAAATCAGTTTTCATCTTTTCATACTGTCCTGTCCCAGATTGTCTCTTAGCTGCGAGATCTGCTTATATGGATCTGTTTAATGACAATTTTAAATATATAAAAGTGTAATTAAGACCGTTACTTAAGCTGAACTATTCAAGAATCAAATGTTTCAGCTTTCTGGGCTTATATAGAGAGGAGACAAGGACATACAAATGTTGTCACAACTACGTTATTTTTTTTTTTTGACATAATTACACAAATAATTGTTTGAATACCATTTTAGAAAAATTTACTTAATTCTGTCCTCCAAACTACAATTAGGCCTACAATTACAATTTTTAAGCTGTGTTGTGATATTATAAATCAACTACACTAATATATATCAATACAAGGCTCAGCTACAGTATGCAATGAAGCTAGATTGTATTAGTATATAAGCTGACCTGTGTTCTAACACAAGGACATTTTTCAAAAAATGCTGGGAAAAGTATTTGATCATTTTTGCCTCATATCATTCGCAGTTTTTCTTTGTTTCTTTCATTTTTGTGTGCTTCGTAATTGTTTATCATTTCAATTTTGCTGAAAATTCATTAAATATATTGGAATATTTAATGTTAGGTTCACATTGTGTGCAATACCCATTTGTAGTTAAGACTTTAATATGTTTTCACAGAAATACCCTAAAAAATATAAAATAGTGTATGTAAAATATAAAACAAACATGGACAACTAGACCCAGTGTGCCCTAAATATAGCCTATATTTTCATTTCAGGACAAAGAAGCAGTCAGTGACCCTATCTCACTGGTAATAAGTTTGACAGAAAGGCTTTTAATGTTTGATATCTAGAGATATGTAAAAAGTCATGTGAAAAAAAAAATGTTGTCAGTTCGTTCTTGACCCACTATTTTTTAAGAATTTGTATGATGTGTGTTTTAATAAAAGCTTTGATGTTTTTTTTTTCCTTTGGCAAGTTTATTTTAAGCCTATTTTAGTGCTCTTTCACCTTCATGTGAGCGTTTCTGACTGTTGACAATTGCCATTTTAATCTAATGTTCAAAGAATTTTTTTTTTATAAGATAGCAGGCTAATTCAAATATCAAAATATTTTGGCAGGTGTGATTTCTTTGTTGGTTTGTTTTCCTAACCTCGGTGTCTTTAAATATTATTAAGTAAAAATCTTTGCTCTGTTGTCTGTTTGAAGATATAAATAGCGTGTACTGCCATCTAGTGGAGTAATTATGCATCAGCGTTTTTCAATTGAACTTCAGACACTGTACGTGATATTCATTCAACTTCTGACAATCTGTTCCATGACAATACACACATTTTTTTGCTATAATGTTCAATCAGGAAACAAACAGGCTTAGACTGTGAAAAGTTGGCAAATATTTCTGGCACTTGTGTAATCAAATTATGTATAATGGTGCTGTGGCTGAAAACAATTTTAAGAAAGCCGACGTTGATCTGCATCAACATGCGTGTCCTTTAATTGTCTCGCAATTTGAGTAAACAAGAACAAAGAACAGTGAAAGCGAGCAAAACATGTTGCAAATCAAGCATGCAAATAAGAGGATTTATTCGCATATCCTGCGTGCACTAGCACAGTGGGAATCAGTCAGGCTTGTTCTCGATGGCCCTCTTTTTCCCTGCTGTGAACAACGTGCTCTGTCAGTGATTAGCAATAACACAGACAATGAATGTAATTTCTGTAGGAGGGCACACGTGCAATATCAGGCCTTGAATAAGCAAACGTATGCGCACACATTTCTGTTGTCTGTGCCTCCCATACACAGGTACAGACAGTTTAAGACATGTTTTTGATATTTCACATCTGAGTGATTTCATATGCCTACAGCCTCCTGCAGATGCAGATTCCTGCAGATGCTTGAGAAGAGCAAAGCAGGCCGTCACTGCAGTCTCCACTGTCTACATGCTGCACAGGTACTGCCTGCTCCCGGGGTTGCTAATGTAATTGCTTTACATTGATTCTGTCCGACTAGACGACTTGTTTTCATCCTTTTTCAAGGAGCAGTGCCAAGGCTTTAGCCTCTTGTGATGTGAAAAGTATGTGTCCTTTTCAGCACATATCAAACAGATACTTCCTCACGCGATACGATGGCTAAGAAGGGTATACTGTCCTCAAAAAGATTTTTTTTACCATACAGTCAGCCATATCTGTTTCCATGGTACCGTACATTTGTAACTGAAGCACTTTGAGTGGATTGACTCACGTCCTAATTATAAGAACTAGATCTTTACATCCCAGATGTCATGACAAACGTCTCTGAGATGGTGAGGTGGAATAATGTTATAAGAATAAGACAGAACACGTTTCCATGAGATCATGTGATCTGACAGACACAAGGCCCCTAAGCTGCAGATATATATACTATATGTCTATATTTCCATGAAGCGTTGAAATTTTGAAAAAAGAAAAAAAAAAGAAAAAACGCTAGTAAATTTGAGAATGAATTACAAAGAAAATTTATATATTTATGTTTTTAATTTTAGGTAATCTATATATATATATATATATATATATATATATATATATACATATACACACACTCACACTATATACACAGAGACCCATGCTGTATAATATGTATGCAATGTAAAATTCACATATGTGTGTGTGTATATATATATATATATATATATATATATACATATATATATATATATACATATATATATATACATATATATATATATATATATATACATATATATATACATATACATATATATATACATATATATATACATATATATATATATATATATATATATATATATATATATATATATATACATATACATATACATATATATATACATAGCCTATATCTCTGCACATGAACCAGATGGAAACACTTGTTAGGGTGAATTTTTGAGAACTTTTGGAATTTTTATCACACGTAGCGAAGATGCTCACAAATTAGATCCTGCTGTGGTCAAAGGAGGCATTCTTTGGCAGAGATAAAGAGAATATTGCCTCTATTGAAAGATCACAGTTTGCTGCCTTTGATAAGACATCACTGAATTTTCATGCTCATTAAAAAAAAATTACGTTTCAATGTGTGATTAATTTCATGACAAATTGTGGCCCGTTTAAAATAATAATAACATAATCTCTCACATTAAATGGTTATTATTAATACTTAGGCCGAAAAAGTAATTCAACATGGTATTACTAGTGACAATTTGCCTCATGTTCAATTCAAGCTCTAATTTTGTGGGCCGTTAATGCTTGTTAATTGCAGTCTCTTTCATTTTATTGCTAGCTACTTATTTTCCTGTGCATATCAGTGAATAGAAGTTGCTTTTTACCTACACAAAAAGCTAGATCAACTGTAAAATGTATACTTTAACCTGGTCTGCCTAAATTGGATCAACGGTGTTTGAAAAACAAATATTTAAAGACTAATTGCAGATCCCTCCTCTTTATTTCTGTTGTAAATGTGACTATATAAACTGTGGCCTTTTAGTTTGTTCATTGTACAGCATTCAGCTCAAATTCTGCAGATTATTCATATTCTAAAAATCTGAACGCGAGCTGTGCTGAGCTCAGACAGCGTTTATGACATTTAAACTGTATTTATACTTCCATTGATTTTCATGATGCAAAGGTGAGTTAAATTCTCAATCTACACCTTGTCACTCACATCAATGAGATATTACACCACTGTAAATACATCTGAACCACAACTACCACAGTCTGCCTGAGCACGGATCCACTGATAACTATGATGGGAGTTGTTGGACTGATTCTTCACGCAGTCAAATCCAATGCCTTCTAATCTTCTCCTGCTTTTTCTGAATTATTCAAAGAGATCTTGAAGCAACAGAGGCGTCTCGACAGCGTGCAAAGCTCCCTATGAGAGAGCTTCAGATAATGTGAAATGAATGATGAAATTCTGGGAGCTGAAATGAAAGAGTGATGTGATGCGTGTTCAAAGGTGGGGCCCGGGTCCCCAGGCCCCTGGGGGCTCAACCAGCATCTTTTACCTTTCTTAACCAGGGATGAATATGCTGTAACGTCTTTGGCAAAATTAACCTAAACCTATTTCCACATTCATATGGCACGTCAGGGAAAGAAACGGCTCTTTGTCCAGCATTATGGGGGGAATCGCATGACTTTTCTTCTCATGTTTGAGGGAAAAAAACTAGATTGAAATCTCAAGTCAATTAATAGATGAAACACATTTTTCTAAAATAGGTTACTCATTTTTGTAGGAAGCATTTAGGGGGCAATTTAGTTAATGCATGAAATAATTCACGCCATGATGTAATGTCCATTCCTTTTTATCTTGAAAGGAAACTGGCTTATCTGCCTTTAAATACAGTTAATAGCACATCAACAAACAAATAGCTTTAAATAGCGTGATGTTCTTCGATTAATATTGATGACATGCTACTTGACCTTGGTACTTGAGTGTGATTAAATAAAACAATAAAAGGAATATGAGCATAATTATGTTTACAGTTCAGTACCTTGCTGTAAAACAAATATAAAACTTCTACGTGAACTCAAAATGGAAATGTATTTTTAGTGTAGTTCTCATGGAACATGCTTGTAAATCATAACCAGCACTCAACAAGACCTGAAAGGTTTTCCAAAGTTAAAAGCAAAAATAGATGTTGTGGTCTTGCCTGGCGACTGAAAGATGTGTTTTAGAAATCTACCCTGTCATCTGATATATAGGTAATGTGTTTTAGGCATAAATGTACTAACTGATATATAATTCTTCTTTAATTGTAGTAATAATGTGTGTGGGTGTGTGTGTTCTGGTGAAGTACGATCTCTGCAGGTCATACAAACTGTAAAAAGTGGTAACCTGCAGCCTTTTTTTCAATGTACTCATTCCATATATTCATTGTTTATACAGACACAATGTATTTTCTGAAAAGTAAAAATAAAAAGACAGGTGCAATTAGAACATAACTAATAGATGGCGTTTGTCTACTATCAAAAACATTTTCTTTTTTTAGCAATACAAGTTCCCTCCGTATACTGTACAGTTAACATCAATACAGCATGAGAAAATCTCCATGGATTTTCAAAGGCATAAGCGTTGTTCCCTTTTCCCATTGTGATCTCAAATAAAGAATCCAAACATCTGAGAGCAATTGAAGTGTCTTGTGAAATCCATTCTTCCCACCAAGCATTGATTTATTATGTGAATTACAAATCTAAATGTTTTTTTGAATAAAGAGGGCGTCCTTTTGTGCTTTTATTAAAAATCATGAGGTACAGGGTGGAATAACTTTTTAAGGATTTCAGACTGTGCTGTAGCCTAGATCATATGGTTTTTTGTGTTTCCTTAAGCATGATGTTATTACAGTTGTAGTCGAGTTTAAACAATTTATACACAGCGATGGTTGCAAGAAAATCATTACATGAACAAAAAGTTTCTTTCTGTTAGGGACAATGTGGTATTATTCTAAATTTCAGGGACATGCAGGGGGCTCCATATTACTATTTTTCATCAGTATAATATTGTGATCATTAGAATTAGAATTTTTTTTTTCGGGACACCGCACAAATGCAGTTCGACTGCACTTCGAGACATTTTTGTTCAAAGTCAAATTTGAATAATAATCTATTCTTAAACAGAATATGTCTACATCTAAAATGAAATATGTAAAGCAAGTAAGAGTATTCAAATAGAAACTTAGTTTACTTAATAATATAAATAGCCTACTTCTGGGGTAGCACATCAGATGAAAAATAAAAAAAACAATTCTAGTTGTGGTTGTTTTGTCAGCAAAATCTAAAAGCTCTCCAAGAACTTAGATTGAGTCATTGTGTTTGAACAAGAATATTTTCCCTCATATAAAAAATCTTTCACTTGCTAATGATGGTGATGATGGGAAAACATTGCATGGGACTGCTTGAATAATATTCCTCCAGTAACCTTTTCACCTTAAGACAGAAATCTTTTCTTTTAAACAGTAGTGATTCGTTTGGAGACGAGCAAGATCAGAAAACGTTCGCTTCATCCAGTGACTCTCATTATTCAACTCTCTCAAATGGTAACAGTTCGAACACGTTCTACTTGCGAATCGGCTCGATTGATTCATTTAAACGAACCGCTTCAAACGAACGAGTCGTTTACGCATGGACTCTGCTCTCGCGATATAAACTTTCCCGGTTACCTGAGGAAACGAGAGTTTGATTCAAAGTGTACCCATTTGAATGAACGAAAACAGCCAAAACTCATCCTAATAACAGAAGGTAGAGTAATGCCAACCAGTTACCTTTAATTCTGTGGACTTTAGCGATTAAAAATACGTTTCTTTGTCTATGTTATGGAATACTGGCGGTGTTTATGGAGTTATTTACCCGTTGTCCGTTAGCTGTGGAAGTGTATGCTGCGTGTAGTCAGCTAGCAACAGCAACAAACCATCTTATTTCTGTCACAGTTTAGCTATGGTTTTGTTTAAACGCTTTCCTTTGGTTTATGTGTGGAATTGTGAGAAAAATAAAGTGAATTTAAATAAGAAGATAGCCTATTTTCGCTGTGTTTTCTAGTTCCGTTCTCCTCCCCCGCGGTGGGATGTTTAGAAACCAGTTTACGCCGCAATACCCTAGTTACAGTTATTAATATTGTAAAGTGCGAAATCCGTAAAACCTTTCTGCCATCGTGTTAAATATGTTATTTATGACAAAAGAAGCTAATACCAAGTTACCACAGTTTTTCAGTACTAACACTGAAAGTAACTGTAATGTTTTTGTAGGACTTAACGTTAAATTACTAATATTTGTAATCTTTGTAAAGAATACATTAATTCAAGAAGCTTGATTGAGAGTGATGGGTGGCTTATGTGTGTAATAATTTAAGTAAATAATTTTTTTCTGCTAAAGCTTGGTCTAAAGTAATATTCATATACATGCAGACATAAAGCTGCATGTGTATATAGAAATAAGGATCAGTAATATGTGAATTGCTTAGTGCCTGTTTCAAACGTCTAAATTTGGGGATTTTGACTGTCCTTTCTGATTTATTCTTTAGGTTATTTTTATCTTTTTTGGGAGGATCTTGGCTGCATGAAGCAAACCAGAAATGGCATCACCACAAACGCTTCAGCCTGTCCTGAAGATGAAGGTCGACGAGCTCTTTCTCTTTTGGTTGAGTGAGCCGAGTACTCAGGCAATGCTAAAAGACTACCTCAACAAAATCAAGAATGGAGAAGAAATAGAGCTTAACCATGCTGATTTCAAGGGCACAGGCACTTTGGTATTAACAGAAAACAACAACAACATTGCCTCAAAGATTAATGCGACAGAGAGAATGACTGCGGCCCTTGGTACCCCGTGCAGCCCTCCTTCAGCCACCCTGCCATCTGCGAGTGGCAGCAATAATAGAGCGGGAGTGAATGCGAGGGCCCTACGACGCTCTGTCAGCACTAAGAAGGTAAAGCATCCATGCTCAGCACTCTCTTTGCAATGCAGTATGACCCCAGTTCTGTCACCTTGCAGACTTTTATATCCAAGCCTGATTATCAGAGTGTGATGCTTGCTTTTCTCCTGTGCTTCTAAGTTAAAAAATGTGGGAGCGCAATCAAAATTGATCATTTTTTTCCTTAAGGAGACTTTTACAAGCAAAATTAAGTATAAAGAGTACAAGTTTGAAATACTTCTGCCTCAAACTGTATTTAATAATTGTAAAAATGTATTCAATAATTAACTTATGTTTCTCATATATGTAGAACATGTAGTGGATCTATTTTGAGTTGCAAATGCATGTGAAAAGCTGTCGAACCCTGATTAGTACTAAAGAAATGTGTGTTATGTTAACTTTCATATAAGGCAATCTCAAATCCATTAATTCCTGAAATCACACTAAAACATAAACCAATCTTTTTTTATTTTTCCACTTGTTAATATTTCATGTGGTAAAAAGCATTTGCCAAATGTACTTCTACACGTTAATATAAAAACGCTCATTTTAAAGTGGTTTTCTAGCACAGTTTGATAGGAAATTTCAATGAATGTTCTCATCAGTGATGGTCCTACACATTTTTAACAGCCATTTTGCCACTAAGAGAGGATTAAACTACTTTTTCCCAGTTTAGCCACAAGAGGATGCTGAATGGCTTTTGCAACTCCTGGTCAGTGCATGTAGGGCTCCTGCTCTGGTCAGATGAGCTCTGTGAACCCCGCGTGTCTTTTGTGTAAAGAAATCCTGCTCGTGTGTGGCCAGAGGTGGGCGAATCTCTATGCTGTCAATCCCTGGAATGGTAATGACTCTGTCATCATGAGCTGTCCAGCGATGCTGGTGGACTTTGCTGCTGAGGTTTCATAGCCTATAAATTGGATTATGCCGGGATATCTGTAATTAAAGCAGTGCCTCCATGATACTTCCTGCTGTCAGTATCAGATCAATGTGTCATTAAATTCACACATATCTTATTGGCCCAATAGGAGGAAGCTGATATCAAGAAGGCTTATTCATAAGTAACATTGATGCACCCGTGGAAATTAAAAAGATTATGAGATAAATTTAGCTTTTGATGTGAAACGCAAAGTCCCTGTAATTTGGACACAACACAACAAAGGACAGTTTCTCTGTCTTTGAAAAGTCTTATTTCAGTCACATACGAAATTTGTTCAAAGCTTGAGAAAAGATAAAAAAGCAAAATATGAGAAGCAGAAACTGCAAACTTGGATGTTCCTTAAGGATGACAAATAAAGTTGCATTTTGAGGAAAGACATCTGTTTGCAGTGAATGTAAATCATGAGTAGGGACATTATCTGACCAGTGTGATACTTTGTTAAATGCTAAGCAGATGTGTCTAGGCTTTGATTTCTATGTCCAGTTATTTGCAAATGCTTTGGTGATCCTACGTGCTGATGGAACAACTGTTGGGTATTTTATGTTTTTTGGCATGGTACAATCAACATGTGCCCACAACTTGTCACAATGTATTACAGAGATTTTGATCCCATATGTTATGCTATTTTAAGAGGCTAAAGGAATTCCAGAATACAAATACATTCTCCAAAGTATTAGTTAAAAATTCAATTAACGTCATGCTGATGCTCATCGGAACAACTGTTCCAACTCTGACACAGGACACCGGTAAAGATAGCCTTGGTTCCACTGTGCAGGAATTAACTACTGGGAATTTGGCTTACACTTCATAGGCAGTTTACATATTTGTCCATGGTGTAATACAGTATGCATAAATTCAGTCAGATGCTGTTAATGGTCAGAATAATTGGGTGTCCATTATCCCTGACTCCCGGTTGCAAGGTTAGAGGTCATTAAGGTATGTTGCTTGGAAAAATATAAGCTAATTGAAGAAATAACTTATGTATGTTATGTACATTTAATGTCTAAGGTGGAGAGCTTGCCTACGTGGTGTGACACTTTTTTTCATGAATTAAATTTTTCCTGCTTTTCTAAGTTTTAATATTCAACATTTAGTATACATAAAAAATGTGAACACTAAAGAGTCAGTTTGGTAAAAGTAAAAACACAAAATGCTTTCTGCATGTACCATCCCTACAGTTTAGTATCTTCCCTTTAAAGTATGGATAATTAAAAGGATCCATTTTGTCAGAAGTGTTAGTTCTAATCAAGTTGTATATTAGAAATCAAGAGTATTTTGTGCTCTCTGAAGCACATTTCTGCCTTGTTTTGGCTCTTCCCCCTTTCATTATGTTCAAATGATATGCAGTTGCAAGGGGATTTTGACTTATAGCTTTTTGAAAGTTTGGTTTGACTTTTGATAGGAGTTTATAATTCTTACAGCCTCCTATCGGAACAGTAATCGCATAGTGTTTATATTTTTTCTCCCCTCCAGCACTTGAATTGTAGCATGTTTGTTAGTGCTCCTCACTTTTGCCTTGCTGGTCATCCTCTGCTCAACCACTTGGCCTTACTGACTGGACACAGAGCTTTGTTTGGAAATTGGCACTGTCTGCACGGACAGCTGCCACCTCTTGTTCAGGCAGATCTTTTTCTCGCTCTGTTAGTACCAGCTTACTCTGACAGTGGAGAGTTGTTTTACGTATAGCACAAACACAGTCAAATAGAGGGGAAAGTGCTAGTAGGAGAAAACTTTCCAATAGACTCAGATGACAAACAAAAATATTGACATGTTCACCAGCAAGTTTACTTTGGCCCTTTTGTTGTTTTTCCCTGTTTATTAATGGACTGATGAGCAAGGACTTCAAAAGCAGTTAGTGAGAAATTGGGCTTATCAAATGTGTGCAGTATCCTGCCATTGAACAACAGGAACTGTTTCTACAGGAATGAGTGGAAGAATGTGGACTTGATGATCTGACATCTAAAAATACTTATTTAAGCCAGGCAGGGCTTTATTTTTTGCACCTCTTTGTTTGTTAGATGGTCTGGCTCCAAGCCTTCGGTGCATATTCATTCACTTTTATGGCAGATCAGTTGTCACTAAAATCTGCTTTTATTAATCCAATTAGTTTTCAAAGCAGTAATGGGCATAAGAAAGGGATTTTCAGATGCACAACACCCAGCCTCAGAGGTTGAGTTTCTTTGGATCAACACGGTTATAGAGAATTGATGTAATTGCAGTCAGTCTGGGAGCGGATGTTTGTTAAAGGACTGAAGATACATTTGTTTCTTGGGGTTGCCTAAACAGAGCATGTTGGGTCTTTTAATAGTCCTCAACTGCTTCAGCCATCATTCTTTGAATTCAATACTTCTACGCTGTGCTACTAACTAAGACTTGACATCTATAATAAGCCACGGAATGGCTGGAAGCTGTAGCCTTGGAAAGCAAAATAAACAAAACATAGGCAGTAATACATGTGTAGGTTTTTTTTTTTCACCTTTCAAGGAGGGCCAATACAGGCTTTGTGCAGTTTTGCTATAAAGAAATTGTTGACCATGGGCATATAGATGGTTAAAAGATTTATTAATATATTCAACCATTTTTAAATATTGTTTTGCATTAAACATCAATTTAGAGCTTATGTACAACAAGCTATGACTTGAGGATGCTAACATGTAAACTGGTGTCTTCCCCTTAGTGTTAATTCAGTTCTGTGTGGGACTGGTGCAAATTCGTTAATAGAAATTAAACTACATTAAAGCTCAGTAATAGTGTTTTTCCTAGAAACAACTATCTTTGTCGGTAGCATACATGTTAGGGATGGGTATCTCCATAATTGAGCCCGATGCATAGCCAACAATATGATGCATTAAAAATACATGTGAAGCAGCTATTGATGCGATGCGATACGATTCACCCCATTACGATGCAGTGCAATCCGATTTCAATTCGATGCAATAGGAAAAAAAATATGATGCAATTCAATATGGTACAAATAGATAGCTCCTATTTCTTTGGTTCAGACAGACAGCCATTTTAATCTACATTCTATGTGACTCAGGACACGCCTTGGTCTCTGTAGTGTTGTGATGCGTCTTATTCACGTAGCAGCAGTGATGATGAGACAGAAGAATGCTTCAGAAACTGTTTAGAGAGGAGCAATCAGTCTACATATAAAATATTGGTCACAAATTATTGGCAACTTTCTAAATGATAAAAGTATAATGCATCTACTAATAATTATAAATAAATTGGTTTTTACAGATGCAAATATGTTGGAAACCATGCATTGCATCGTTAAATTTTATGCCGATGCAAATCGGTGACTCTTACCATCCCTAATACATAAATCGATGCAGAATTGATTCATGGTTCGATTCCGAGATTTTCCGAATGCATCACGATTCCTCTGAAATCGATTCTTCTGAGCCTAGATTTTAACAGCAGATGGCGCTCTTCACTGAGAAAAATGATTTTGTGGTGAAGTAAATACTACATAAAAACAAATGTAATTTCTACATTAAGTTTTTAATTATTGCCTGAACTAAATTACTTAAAGTAAATTCTACATTACTCACTTTAAGCTTGTAGATATTAAAGTTTGAACTTATAAGTGTATGTTACTTTGAATTGTTCGTTTACAAGGAATCTTTTAAAGGGGTGGTTTACTGCTTTTTTTCTTTGCTTAATTGTGTTTATGGGGTGCAATATAACATGTCTTCGTGTTTCGTTTGTTAAAAAACGCCTTATTTTTTATATATTTCACCTTTATTGTAAGCCGCTTTCTCCTCTGTCATTTGAACGACCGGTTGACTTCCTGATTCTCTGAAACCACTCCCCCAGAAACAGGCAATGGGCTCAGATTGGTTAGTTGGGCCGGTGTGTTGTGATTGGCTAAACTGTGTACTGCGCGTTGTCCGAAAACGTCACGCCCATTACCTTCACGAGCGACAGCTGCATGCGCTCCGGTCAAATGTAAATAATGGTGTCAATATTGCCTTATCAGTTTGAGCCAGAATCAGACCCAGAAAGCGGTAATGAAGAGAATCAAGCAGAACTTCCGCAAGCACGGCTCTTACAAACGTTTCTGAATGGAAGTTTGCTGTTGTGATTACATAGAATTTTTTGAAGTTAGTACACGTTTTATACACACAAAATAGCATCGAACTAACTGGCCACTAACCAAACAGCGTTGGCTTGTGTTTATGTTCTTGATCAAATCGAAAAATTACGTCATAAAGTATACGTGAAAAATACATTTACAAAATTAGTTCATAATTACAAATTCGGGTCCAAAATGTTTGTACGCGTTTGTCATAGATGCACGAAATAGCATTTAACTAACTGGCTACTGAAGCCAGCGTTGGCATTTGTTTACGTCCTTGATAAAACTAAAACATTACGTCTGAAATTATACATGCAAATACATTTAAAATTATGAAATCTTACTTACAGGTTATGGCCCAACAATAACTGCTCCATGTTTAGTAATAGTTTCTGTGTGAATCCGGCATTGAACTCGTGTAGATTCTGGAAGCTGTCTTCCGTAAAATGCGCAGTACAGAGAGCTGAATTAGGATTGTAATTGTCAGGAACATAATCAAACATAAATTTTAACCATTGCTGATGAACTACAGCGTCCGTAGGAAGCCTGAAGACCTGACAGCTGGGTGAAAATAACACTGTTTCGACAGCATGGCTACAACTCTCCACTATAACTCTTCCTCTTCGACAAAGCCGCAGAACATGGCCTTGCCCCCTTTTTGCCATGTTCCGGAGGGAGGGGTTGATGGGTTTATTTCGTATGCAACCCGGGAAGTATCCCGTTGTAGTCCCATATGAGTCGTTTTTGTAGGCATTAAACTTCCTGATTTTTAAAAGACAATATCTCCGCTTACGTTGAACTTTCAGCGCAGCAACTTTGCAGATACTGTTCATGCACCAACAGCAACATTACACACTATTTAAAATGAAAAAAGTGAAATCGCAGTAAACCACCCGTTTAAGTTCATATAACAGATTATCTTGTTTATTTTAAGTAAAATTGTTCCAAGTTGGGTTTACTTAAAAAGTGTGACGCAAAAATGGTGTGTATATATATATATATATATATATATATATATATATATATATATATATATATATATATATATATATATATATATATATATATATATATATATATATATATATATATATATATATATATATTATTTTATTTATTTTTAAGTAAATCTAACACATCAGTTTTACCAGTGTACTCCAAGGAAAGCTTTCACAGACTCTTCATTTTATGTTATTTTATTAATGGAACTAGTTTGATGAGCACTTTATTTCAAAAGCCACTTTATTTCAAAAAGTATTTTTCTATTGGACATTTTGTGGCTGTTTGTTTGTTTACTGAAATATAAACAAAGGAAAAATAACTGCTAAGATGTTTTTGTTTTTAATTGTGACAGTCTGTATATTAAGTGCAGTGTTTCCCATAAATTGATTTTATTTGTGGCGGCCCACCACAATATCAAAACTGACCGCCACAAATAGATTTTTTTTTTCAAAAAGCTTTGACTTCGTTGAATAAACAAGCACTGCACGTTTCAAAATCAAAACACGGTGCAGGTGTTTTTATATCACTTGTATTTCTGAAGGAAACTGACTGTCTTCAGAAAATTTTGGATGTCATTTTCATTTCATCTTGCATGTAATGTCTGATAAAGCAGTGTTTGTAAGCAGAGTGCTGCTTTGTGTGCAGTGTTACCAGGGAAACAACTATTTCTTCACACTCTAAAAGCGCCTCCTGCTGGTGGAGAATGAATTTGCATACTGCTGCCACAAATAGAGTCCATGTCTGTGGGAAACACTGAAGTGTATCATTCAACTTTTTCCCATGGTCTAGAGTTAAAAACAAAAAATAAAAATCGCAACACAGCAATGTCGAATCGCAATATTTGTAGAATCGAAATCTTAAAAATCGCAATACATATCGTATCGGCACCCAAGTATCGTGATCGTATCGAATCGGGAGGTAGGTCTATCGTCCCATCCCTAATAGTGACTTCGATTCAGAAAAGGCCCATGTTTAGTGGTCTGAGCTCATCTGAGCTGGTCACATCTCAGTCACCCTGTGCAGATGATTGGTTGATGTTGCATGTTTCAGATGCAAAGTGCATTCAGCTCTAATCATATCAAATATTTAAAAAAAACAACTGGAGGGAAACTAAATGATTCAGTTAAAATTTTGGAGGGATCTGTTTTTTAGTAGCTGATTAATCTTTAGTTTGCTTTTGTAGATTTAAAGTATGCTAATCTATCAGAATGTTGCATGCAGTTAATCTGTGTTGTTCTTAGTAGCTGCTTTATCTCCTGGATACAGAATCACAGGGTTCCAAGTGAGCAGGTTTGTATCTTTACATAACCTCCATGAGAGCAGTGGAATGCACACTGAAAAGGGCAGATCCACACCCCCTCTGACTGTCACCCCCCCCCCCCCCCCCCCCCCCCCCTTCCACTGCTCTCACTCAAACACCCTCGTCCTATCTCCCCAGTGACTTTTCAGGACTGGATTGTATGACCTCTGCCAGCCACTATTGGATGTATGGAGCAACAGGCAGGGCTGTGATTCAGGCTACTACACGGCTGAAGCGAGCAGCTGCCGTTCACCATTAAGAGAGCTGGTGCTCTGATAAAGACAGGCAGAGGAGTGTTCTGTGGTGGGACGGTCACTGAGCGAGATTATCCTGACCCCAGAGAGCGTACTGTCTGCCACACTGGCTCCATTAGCATCAGACAGCAGTATGAGAATGAAGGAGATCTCTTTACGGCAGGACCCTGACCTGAGGAAGGAGCTGGCACTGCTGGCACGTGGCTGCGACTTTGTGCTACCCTCTCGCTTTAAGAAGAGGCTCAAAGCCTTCCAGCAAGGACAGGCAGGTGTTCTTATATGTTCTGTGTGAAGCCATCAGACTGATCTTGTTTGCTTAATGCTATTGCTATCAGTCTCAGTGGGGAAGTGATGTGATGTTAGTGTCCATTTAGATGTGTGGTTATAGCTGTGCCATTGTAGTTTTTTTAAATAACTGAGCGGCTAGAGGATTATCAGCGGTTTTAAGAGCATCCAAATGTTTAGGATTGAGCAGGAGGCTCGGTCTGCCCTGTGCTGGAGTTGATGATGGTCATTCCCTTTTATAGACATGGCTGACACTGACTGGGGAAGGCAAGATTAAACGCATTCATCTCTCACAGTGGGTTAGACTGAGCAGAATCCCCTGCATGCCACATCAGAGAAAAATTTTCCAAATGCGTTAGGCTTTCAATTCCACGCAGGCTCTTAAAATTTAGTTTATTTGAAAGCAAAAGCTTAGCTGCTTTTTGTGCTTGTTATTGTTATTGATGAGTAGCAGTGGACTACTACTAGACATATGTTATGGATGTCTCTAGAATGAGATGAGGTAGTAAAATAGCTAATCTATCACAAGAGACTGAAGCAATATGTAAATGGTCAAAATTACCAAAATTAAAATTTTTATTTTTTTTTGGACATGTAAACCGTTCCTGAAGCTGCTGTTTACTGAGAAGGGATACGGCTGCATGTGATGTCTTATTGCTGCATAAAATACAGCTGCACAGTTAACGACAGTAAAATTTTCAGTATGGCCTTATGTGATTTTATTAAACTACAAAAAGCAGTATTCTTTTCGTAAACTTAATGACTCTGTTATCTATATCGTACTGGTTTTTATTGTTTTTATTTTATTTATTTATTTATTTATTTTTTCAATTGCGTCATTGTATAGTTGAAAATAATTTAATTGCATGGTCTTTTTGTAACGTTTGTTACAATTGCGATTTTGCTTTTTTTATTACTATATTTAAAATATTATGAAAAATCTTGGAGCTGGTTTGTTTTTGTTCATGGCTTACAAATATTTACTGAAGAAGTTTTTAAAACCCCAGTTGGAGAAAATAATAGTGAAATATGTTGGGAACCAAGGCTGCTAAATAATTGGGGTGTTCACTGTTGCTTTCTATAATATGAAATGTGTTTGTGTATACATTTCATGTCATGTTTTTCCATGCTGAGTTAATGAAATAAATTAAATGTTTTGGAGTTTTGTGGACCAAGAGGTTAATAATGGATTTGGAATAAATAGCATATTATGACAGTGAAGGTTATGAATATCTGCTTCCATATCACAGTAACCAAATATTTGCCACATAAAATATTTACATCTCTCAGGATAAAACGCCAGCACAGAAGGTCAGGTTGGCTGGAGCCTACATGTCCATGTGTTTGTCTAATACAGAAAAGCCAAATGGGTCTTGTTCAGTGTGATGTTGCTTATTCTAGAGAGTGGGCTTTGATGGAGGTTTTTTTCCCCCTGTGTGGAAGTTCTAGGGGGTCAAGATCTTCACAGCTGCAGCCTGACACTCAAATAGTTGAGGTTTTAAGTTACTGTGGGAAGCTGATCCTTTGGAAAATCAGTAATAAGAGGAATTTAACCACAAGTGTTCACAAAACATTTGGGCATGAAAGAAGTTTTGTCATTTGATAAAGCCATCATACTGTTGTTGTGCACACTTGGGTCACGTTTTCTCAAAATCCCCACCAATTTTTTTAAATGTCACTCTTCATAGAGTTTTCATCTACCCAACTCTGGGTCTTAAAGCCCGTTCTTCAAATTTCAAGTTTTTTTTTTTTTTTACATTTCAGCCAAGGCTTTGTCATGTCAACATCAACATTTGCCTCTGATTGTTCCTCTTCTTTTTATAAGCTCCATGCTTTAAATAGTTGTTTTTTTTAGTCAGTGTTACTAAATACTTGATTGTCGAATGTATAACCAGTCCAATAGTTTATTTCTGATGTTGTTTACCATACCAAGTTAATCTGTTTCCAACAGTAATGTTTGCTAGTCTGAACCTGCAGTCCATCACAAGTTGTTATCAGTTTTGTAACTGTTTAAAATTGTTCTTTTCACAACATGATAGCAAATAGATTTGACACAAGGACAACAGGTTAGCACTGGTTATTATCATACTGTAGAGAGATTCTTGTATAACTTCAGCCAGACTCAGCCAAAAGTCATAGTTGTTTATGTACATTATGTACTAGACCTTTTTTCTGTCAACAGGTGAAAGTGTTTTTGTTTTTTTGGGGTTTTTTGTATGTTTTAAGGAAATGTAACAAACCTTAAGGAAAACAAATTTAACAAATTTAAAATGCTAAACGAAAAGGGCTTACCCTCATTTTGTATTTGGTTGTCATGAATGAGTCACAGCTCATGTTTCAAACCATTATCCACATTAAATATTCTTATTCTTCATGTCATCACATGGAACAAAAATCCCCAAAATATTGCAAGCTTTCACCTGAAAGTCATCCACAAGGGTGTGCATCTGTCAAAATTGTTTTAAACTGTGTTTTATGCACTGAGGCGACTTAATTAAGCCATCACTGTGAAATGCTGATTGAGGTGCAATTTTCAGAGCAACCGTACATCTCTCCCACGATGAGTCTTGTGGCTAATGGTTATTATTTCTGTCTTTTTCAGCAGGCGCAGGCTAAGAAAGAGGAGCCCGTTACACCAGCTTTAAGTGAAAGCATTCCAAAGTTCTACTTCCCTCGAGGACAGCCCCAGGCCAATATCAACATAGACAATCTTATTTCCAAGATAGAAAAAATATTTTCTCAATTTCCTGATGAAAGAGCCACTTTAAAAGACATGGGGCTGGTCGCCAAGGTAAGTGTGGTTTGTAACGTGCCACCTTTATCCACTTGGCAAATTGTTCATTTTGTGTAACTAACGTATAACTGTTTACAAGTTTGAACGTTTTACTTTTCCTGTAGCCAGTGGAAAAATATCACCACTGTTTATATGTTGAATTACTTATCCTGAATAGAACCCGTCTAGGTAAACGACGGGATTCAGGAATTTAAACAAAATGATTTATAAACATAATCATTGCTAATTAGCCCCATTTATAGTTTCTACAGCACATGTGAAAGATGTAGTCATGATGTCCAAGCACTTAACAGAAACCTCTGATTGAGCTCAATTGCCCGTTTAAGAGAGAATGTTATAGTGTTGCATTTTATTTCTGAACTCTACTGTAATATTCAGATCTCAAAACTTTGCGGTGTGTTTGGCATTTATTTGTTTAGATAGAAATATAAGTCATTTTGAAATTCATTACGTCTTGATCTATTTGGTCATCCTGACGTTGCAGTAACAATCTACTTCTGTGTGACACTTTTTTCTTTTTCTCCTTGCAGGCCTGCGAATGCCCACTCTATTGGAAAGCTCCATTGTTCCATGCTGCCGGAGGAGACAGGAGGGGATATGTGTCCGTCCACAAGTTTGTGGCAATGTGGCGAAAGTAAGACAATAGTTCTCTTCACAGTGCCCTCTCACATTAATATCAGCAGGGGTCAAGGGCTGCACATGACGCTTTTTAACAAGTGTGTTAATGTCCTCTTATCAAGAGCTGAAGTGCAGTGAGCTCTGTGTACAATTTTGGTGATGATATTATTTTGTACAACGATACTGCGGTTTATTTTAGGTGTCCCTGCATTGCTTTAGGATTTATTTATTTTTAATTTTTGTGTGTGGCTGTCTTGTATATACTCAATTTCACTGAGTGGGTGTGAAAATTCTGCAGAGAGCCCATGATATGCACTAGAATTTTCTTAAATTATAATGGGAAAACAAATGCATACTTACATGATATACCTTCTATATCATTAATGTACCACGTCTAGAAATACACTAACGTAATTATTTTTAATGAGATTAGTGTTTGGCTGAGCATCTGGGTGGGAGGTCTATGAATCTGTAAAAGGTTGAAAACTCTTGTTTTAAAATTATTCTTCTTCCATCATAGCATGTCAGAACTGGCTGAGCGTGAATTCTGGAGCCTCATTTGTAAATTCCAATAATCCGAAGACATATATTTGAAGTGAAGGGTTTTGGAGAACATATTTCTCTTTGAAAGGGTGAGAGGGAGCCTGAAACCATCTGTTTCCTCCCCACAGAGTGCTTCAGACCTGTCATGATGACGCATCCAAATTTCTTCACCTTCTGGCCAAGCCTGGCTGCAATTATTTGGAACAAGAGGACTTTATTCCATTCCTGCAGGTACAGAGTTCTGGAATAGAGACCTACCACTGAGAACACAGACACGCACAGGTCAAAATGCATCGAGCATTGATGATTTCAGCATTATTCCTTTTTTTATGTACTTGCAAAATTCCAAATTTAACGCTTAATGTTATAAAATAATTGTGTGCAGAAGTGTGTTCTTTGAGTTCAGTGATGGACATGTCATTTATATTCACTGGCAGGATTGGCCGTGCACGCTGGAGGAGATGTATTCTGGCGTCCACACTTTAATTTGTATCGTGTAGCTTTAGCAATTGCTTTGACCGTTTTGATGAATGAAAAAAGTATTGTTATGGAGTAGATTGGCCTGTTCCCGTCTGCTCCTTTACAGCAGTGATTTATGTGTTTTTCTATTGTTTAATTTCGCATGGGGAAGGGTCAAGGAGTCCCGCACCTCCCCCAAAATAAGTTGTCGTAATTTATCGCCTTTTATGCGCATATACCAGTATTTGACTATGAAACATGCATGAGTAAAATCTTTGTTTCTCTGCTGAAGAATGCACTAGATGGAAAAGCCAGCAGGCCATATGTATGCAGAGAGTGAGACTGGCTGAAACTGATGCACAAGCTAAAAACTGGACTTGGACTTGGCCTTAAAATCACCCCTTTGTTCTTAGAAGTTTAATACCTTTAACATTTCCACACATCTCGTACCAACGCATTAGCCTCTGCAAGTGGACAGACTAAAATGATTCGCCTTTTCTCTGTAATCTAATCCAGAGCCTCTTTGCACACAAATGGATTTAACATTGCTGTTTTTTTTCCTCTCCTGTAAGCCGTGTCAGTTATTATATGCTGACTTTGATGTTATATTGGTGTGTGAATCATTTTTATACCTTTTTTTTTTTTTTTAAAGGATGTGGTGGATTCACATACAGGTCTGGCGTTTCTAAAGGAGGCTTCAGACTTTCACTCACGCTACATTACCACTGTAAGGAATACTTCCAGTTGTGTATTTTTCCAGTGATTCAAATGCTTTTTGTATATTAAGCATGGATTTGCAACATTAACTAAGACCTCAAATAACCTGAACAGAGTGTGTGTGTGTGTGTGTGTGTGTGTGTGTGTGTGTGTGTGTGTGTGTGTGTGTGTGTGTATGTGTATATATATATATAATACACACTGCTATTATTTTGGTCCACCATAAGTCTGGACAGTTTACAGATCAGCACTGTCTTGATTAATTACTTCAATCAACCTGATGTTCAACAAGGTGCTTTTTCTGCCAACAGGTAGTTCAAAGGATATTTTATAATGTGAACCGCTCATGGACTGGAAAAATAACATGTTCAGAACTCAGGAGAAGTAGTTTTCTACAGGTAAATGTTATGAGTCTAGGACTGCAGTGGACATTTCTCAATTCATTTTCATGCTAATTAATAAATGTAATTCTAACCAACGTAACAGAACATAAGTGTATGCTAAATATACAGCATTGTAACCCAGCCCACATTAATACTATGTCATATTAATTGCTGATTTAGTAATAGTATTTTTATTTTTATTTTTATTATTATTGTAGGTTTTAAGTAATATGATTTTGTTGAAAATAAAGTTGTTTTGGAATTTCTACTGCTGATTTTTCTAAAATCAGGCTGGCCAATCTGCAATTTAGGTGACTAAGATTTTCCTTTGTGTAATGGTGAAAATGTTTCCCAACAGAATGTGGCACTTCTGGAAGAAGAGGAAGAGATTAACCAGTTGACCGAGTTCTTCTCTTATGAACATTTCTATGTCATCTACTGTAAGTTCTGGGAGCTGGACACAGATCACGACTTGTACATAGACCAGAGAGACCTGATGCGACACAATGATCAAGGTACCATCCACCCGCTGAGCCCTTAAGACTATCACACTCTTCTGACATGCTGTTTAACGATTGGCTGCTTATTGCTGGAGGTGACGTTAAATATCCCCTCCAGCAGCACTTGACTGCATATGTTTCTGTTTGCTGCAGAATGAGTTTAGTAAATTGAACAGTGCAGTGAAATTTTAACATCAATTTCCTTAGCATGACGGCATGTCTGGCACTCTAATCATTTTATCTCCTTTCAGGCAGGGTCAATAATCGTTGCGTCTTTAAAATGATAAAATAAGGATTTTAAATCACTGTCTTGTGGTTGCAGTTTACAATATTTACAACCTTTGACAGCGACTTATTACCAAGTTTAAGAATTTTCTATGAATAAAGGAGAAGACTGTGATGTGATTTTTCTGCTCTGTTTGACAGCCTTATCCCACCGAATGATTGAGAGATTATTCTCAGGAGCTGTAACCAGGTACCATCTCATTTTTCCGACATTGCTTTGTTTCTCTCCCATTTTTTGAAAGTTTGCATGTCATGTCACATTATTGTAGATTTTATGAGTGCTGTGGTTAATTGTGGTTACTCTGATGCTCAGGAACAGAAAGGTCCACAAAGAGGGCAGACTGAGCTACGCTGACTTCGTATGGTTCCTCATATCTGAGGAGGACAAAAAGACTGAGACCAGGTAACTGAAACTACCTTCCTTCTACCTTCCTATCTGTTTTTTTTTTTTTCTCAAAATGATAGTACTGCCACTATCAACTTTCTTGATAATTAATTTATCAAGTCTTTCTTTGATAAATCTGATGAAACAATCTCCCAAAAAATGGAACATTAACATGTAAAAACTGAAGGCTATAAAACAAAATTAAACCAACTTTGAATGAATATCATTTTAGTTACATTTATTTGTACAGTATTATTTACATAATCTGCTTTTTATTCTTGTTATGCTTGTTGATTGTGTAGCATAGAGTACTGGTTTCGCTGTATGGATCTGGATGGGGATGGAGTTCTGTCCATGTATGAGCTGCAGTACTTCTACCAGGAGCAGTCTCAGAAGCTTGAGGCCATGGCCATTGAACCACTGCCTTTCGAGGACTGCCTGTGCCAAATGTTAGATATGGTTAAGCCAGAAATCCCAGGTATTGTTTAAAATGATGAATAACTTAATGTGTTGGACTGAATTTCTTAGACTTTGCATGCTTCTGAAGTAGTCACACATCCTAGCTAAAGTGAGAAAAACCGTAAAATTACTTGTGACATGTTTGCTTTATTTTTTGTCAGGAAAAATCACTCTCAGGGACTTGAAGAGATGTAAACTTTCCCATATTTTCTTTGACACCTTCTTCAACATTGAGAAGTACCTAGACCACGAACAGAGGGATCCCTTACTGGCTGCAAGGGTAAATAATAGATTTTTTTAAATATCATTTTTTGGTTGTTTTGGTCACTTTGATTTAATACGGTTGGTGTTCTGCATATGTAATTTTATAGGATGCTGAGACAATGGGACAGGAGATTTCTGACTGGGAGAGATATGCTGCAGAGGAGTATGATAACTTGGTAGCGGAGGAAACTGCAAACGAGCAGTCCAACAATTGGTAAGGCTGTGTTTCTCACAGTTGAACTGCCCACAGACCACAATATTATCACTGTGCAGCATCATAGATGAGCTAACAACACTGAACTTCAGCTGGGAGCAGCCTCTCTAAACCGTATGTCTAACAGGACTTCACCTCATGCAGCCGTTTTAATAACATCAATCCACTTTCGTCATTTGCTGCATTGTCACTGCACTAAATCAGTGATCAGAGAGCTGATGAGGTATTATGTGACGCTTTTAGGATCAGCACAGACTTCTAATGGCAGGATGAGTAGAGTTGAAACAGGTAAGACACTGTAGGTGCAGGGTTGAGGTTCCTTCTGTGTTCTCCCCCACTTCTGTTCCTCGTGGCATCACCTGGTCACTGTTTAGATGACGTTAAATGACAACAGATTAAAGTATGTTTTACAGTTTCAGCAAACTCCAGTTTTGTCAAGTCTCTTCAGTGGCATGCGTTCATATGTCAGTTCCTTAACTCTTTTGCCCTCTAGTTGGTTCTAGAAGGTTTTTTTCCATATGAATATCCCCACTCCAATTTTCATTACATTTTAAGCGTCCAATCAAAGTACAGGACTGTGTATGTTATAAATGCCATTATAAAGTTGTGAACTGCTCTTCCCAAGGATTGTGAATGATATAATTGAATAAGTCTGTTGCAAAACATTCAAACTGAAAGGGCTGGGCGAAATAATACAATTTGTCATTTTAAGTCAATGTATAATTTTTTTGCTTTCTTTTCAGCTATGACGATGTTCTAGATCCAATTGATCACATTGCATGTGCTTTTGACCTGCGGAATGAGAAGAGACCTCTCTTTGAGATCCCCAACCCTCACTGTAACCTGGACCTGGATGAATATGAATACGAGGATGATTTTGAATGACAGCCACCACCACACAACGCAACACCAAGTAAGGCTACCATCTGCTAGTGTGTAGAACAGGAAGTGGACCAATCCTGCTCTCCAGTTCTGATGTCGCCTGGTTCAGCTAACCAAGGCTTGAGTGTACAGATAAGCTCTGCCAGCCGCTGGATACCAGACAGTAAACCAGCAGTCTGACGAGGATCTGTTTAGCAAGACAGATTGTGCTTGCCCAGTCTATCTGTCAGTCTGACATCAATGCACAACCAGCTTTCTGAAACAAATGTAGCTGCACTGTAGGTTTCAAGTAACTACACTGAAACCAAACCGGTACACTTGAAATATTGAATGTGCACTAAGTTTATAAATATTTCAATATTTTTATGCACAGAATTGGCCAATAAGACATTCCAGAGATTCACCGAAGTGATTTCAGTTTGATTTCATGGATGGCTTATTTCTCATGGAGCTCTGTCGACTTGCCTTATGTGGGCCTTTTGAGGGTCACATTAATATGAAATAATGCAGTAATTAGACTCTGACATTTTACTGTCTGTGTGAGAAGTGTTTCTAAATTATAACGTATTTATATGTATTTGTAAATATTTGTTTGCCTCGTTTGTTCTAAACCTTTAAGCTTTAGTCCAGCTAAATGTTTTCAACAAATCATGTTTGTATTATTTCTATAGAAGTGCTTCCTAACAATGTGCTTTTATTATTGTAAAAATGAACTTTTTTCATTTGTCTTAAAGAGTTCAATAAAGTATTAAAACAAAAGTCACACATTCGCTGCAGGATGATATTGCGGTTTAATTAAGGTTAATGTTTACATTTCTGCAAGTCAGATTCATTTGAAATATTTATGGAGCAACCTGTTTTAGTTTTACAAGGCATAAACATAATAGCTGTGACCAAAAATATAATATATAAAAAAAAAAATCTAGCTGCTCCTCAATTTACAACACAAGTGTAGCTTATTTGAATACCTGAATAAACACCACATTATGATTCAGCAATGCACAACAAAATGTATATATATGTGTGTGTGTGTGTGTGTGGTCTAAAAGTACACAGGGCAACAAATATTAAAAAAAGATTGGTCCAAATTGCAATATTTTTCTTTTTGCGCTACAGTTAGCAATGAATGAGTGTTTTACACAGATTTGAAAGTGCATCATTCTGTCTTTTTAAGCCCACAGAGGCTGTACAAAAATGTTATCTATAGCAATGCACCGTGAATTTACATTCTTTACAAATATTTCAGCACCGCCTTTTTAGATCTCAATATGATCATGATTATTATTATCATTTTAAATGGCACAATTTTCATATACAGAACATTATGTAGTGCAAATGTTGTCCTTTAACAACATTAACAAGACAGATCCATGATTACAACATTAGCCATCAATATCTACAGTATCCACATCCACTTCTTCACTGCTCCTTGGAACTTTATCAGACATGAGACTGCTGGTCAGCTGCTCTCTGCTCAGTGGGGCTTGTTGGACTTTTGAGTCTTCGGAACTTCACATGCAAGAAAAATTCAATGGTATGTTACTCAATTGACTGATTTTCACGGTCAATAAAAGTGTTTATTGACCTCACCTTTTCAGAAGCTTGTTTCCCTTTGGTTCTGAAGAGGGGGAAAGAAACCTTTGGTCCCCTGTTAAAAATAGAAATCGGTCAATTGTAATATTAAACTTCACATTATGAAATTCATAATTCTTAGTAACACTACTGGATGTACCCTAAATTGTTTGTGGATATATTTACTACTGACAATAGCAAATACTGCTGCACTGTTATTTTGATCTGCTGACCTACAAATTAAAGCATGCTGCGTTTCATTATAATTTGTTCATTTTGCAATTTTTATTAATTTATACCATGAATACATGAAGTATAAATTAAAACATTTTAATTATAAAATCATACATATTGCATTATGAAAAATCTGGACCTAGGGAGTGACCCACTGAGAGTTCACTTCATACCTTCAGAGTTGACTTGTTTGACGGAGGGTGATCTGGAGCGGTTGGTGAGGGAGGGCTGTTTGTTGGTGTCGGAGCTGATGAAGGAGGTGGAATCTTCTCCCTCAGCCGTGCCCATCAGAGACGCTCTGTAGTAAATCAGCGGCATCCAGTTCTCATCTCTGTTGTTAATGACCTGCTCACCGGCAAACTTCTGCAAATAACTGTAGCTGGGGAAGAGACGACCAGTTCAAAAAAAAGATGCAAGATGGTTGCAGAATTAATTTTGTTTTAGCTTTAACTTACATAGTCTTCTTGTCTGGTTTGAGCAGTTTGCTGGAGAATTCGCTGAGGATGGTGAGGTATGAGATGTACGGTGGAGAGTGCTTCTCTGACTGCTGAACGAATCCTTTGAAAACAAACTCAATGCTGTCCCTGCACACAGAAACCCACTTCTTCATTCACAGCAGTAAGAGGACATTTCCTTTTAAGACCTGAATATTCCTTCTATAATTTGAATCCTAATATAAGAGCAAAACTACAGCAGGCAAAATGAATTTCTCAGGCCTGAAATAACCAAAGACAGGACGCTTCTGTACTGGCTAAATGAAGCCATGCGGTGCCGCATCTTGAGTTAACTATTTTTATTTGTGGCCGAACATAGCCATCAGTCTGTTTTAGCGGTGTCACTTTGCCAGATATGTAACGTGAACTCAGCAGCAGAGTGGACTGCGCTACCTGTGGATCATGGCCAGGGACTCGCGGGATTTGATCTGGTCCCATCCGAAGGTGAGTGAGAAGCGTCTGGCCAGCTCCTTGATGCTGCTGTAGGTCTGAACCCTGGAGCTGCAGGTGTTTCCTCTGTCCTGCTCCTGTTTCAGCCTCAGATACAGCTGAACACACAGAAAAGTCCATGCACATAACGTATTATAGAAAACCTCTCCTTACTTCTATTGCATTATTAATGATTATCTGTGATCACAGCTTAATTTTTCTCTGTCTAAAAGCTAAAACATATATACAAAATACATTGATTATATTTTTGTGGGGAGTATGCTAGACATTTGCACTCAAACATAAGATATCTGATATATAATGAAATAAACATGCTTTAATTGATAGTGCATATGTATAATTACATTAGTGTAAGAAACAATGTCATAAAATAATGAAATAATATTTAATAATAAAAGTTTAAAGTATTTAGTCTTTTTTACATTATTGTAATATTTAATCATCTTTAACCATGGAGCAGTTTACACTTCACTGTAATTAAATATAATTAGATTAACATGTATGTTTAATATGGATACTATGGTACTATAAATTTACTGGATATCAAAGTTCTGTTGTCTAAAATATTTTTTTTTTTACACATTTCATAACTAATAATCTTATAGTGACAATATACAATGTACAAATTTTAGATTAAATATATGTACACTACCATTCAAAAGTTTGTGGTCTGTTCAAAAGTGAACAAAAATTTTTACATTGTTACAAAAAAAATATTCAAAATAAATACTGTTCTTTTGAACTTTCTATTCATTAGAGTATCTAAGTTTCCACATATAAAGCAGCGCAACTTATCAACATTGATAATATTTAAAACTGATAACAGAACTGTATCTTGATATCAGCATATTAGAATGATTTCTGGAGGATCATTTGACACTGAGGACTCGAGTAACGACTGCTGAAAATTCAGCTTTGCCACAAGTGAAATAAATTACTTCTATATATATATATATATATACACATAATATAATATATATTTTTTATATATTAAAATTTATCATATTAAACCGAAAACAATTATTTTAAATTCTAAAAATATTTATAATATTTAACAATATTACTGTTTTTATTGAATTTTTTTTACTAAATGCATCCTTGATGAGCATAAGAGATTACTTTCAAAATCAGAACAATAGTGTACAACGTATAATTTAAATCTATATATTAAATGGAAGCATTGCTCATATATACACAGCTCTTTAGACTTGGCTTTGTTCTAAAATAAATATATAGATATAGAGATATAGATAGATAGTTGTTTTTTTTGTTGTTTTTTTAGAACAAAGCAAAGTCTAAAGAGCTGTGTGTGTGTGTGTGTATATATATATGTGAGCAATGCTTCCATGTCCTTCCTCAGCACAGGATCTACCATTAAGCTATTCAAGGAGTGAAAGAGCTGCTAGAACGTTCCCCACTGAGCATGATGGGATGGCGGGAGGGTGGATTCATTGTGTCTCTGAGGTGTCGACAGCTGCAGGGGCCCATCCGAGAGCAGAGAGCACAGGGGCCTGGGACAACCGGCTGAGCAGATGTGCCACGCAGAGGCACGTCACATGAGAGAGAGAGCGCGCCGGTGAAGGACTGCAGCCTCCATACCTGCTGAAGGCACTGCACCAGCGTGCGAGCGCTTTCCATCTTGTCCATCTGCCGTGTCCTGTTCAGGGTCTCTTTGATGATGTCGCCGAAGTCATTGTAGTACTGCAGGGGAGATATGACAGCAGTGAGCGATACAGGCTCCATGTCTGCCATATGGCTTCACGCCTAGGAATGTAAGCCTGTGGCATACTGAAAGCACATTACCCATAAGTCTGTCTGGCCCTCAGGATAAGACTCTGGAAGTGTAGCCTATTAGTCATGAGAGGTATAAGGTTTTTTTTTTTTTTTTTTTTTTTTTTTGAACTTCTAATATGGTGACAATTATACTCAAACATACCAAAACGCCATACATATATCATTCAATGTATCAGACTTCACTATATGACTTCATTATTAGAGGAATAATCAGGGTCAAAAACAATTTGTGATCACAACTGTGATGTCCAGAACTGCATGTCACTTGTCTGTGATAACTGACATCTTTGTCTTCTGAGCTAGCTAATATAAAGCTTTATAAAGAGTTAAGATATTTAGTTCCCCTGAGGATCATCTCCTCTCTGATTTTAAGGTTTTAGATTAATATACACTTACCATTCATAACTCTGGAGTGGGTAAGATTTGTAAATGTTTGTAAAAGAAGTCTCTTATACTCACTCACCAAGGTGATCACAAATACAGTAAAAACTCTAATACTGTTTAATGTTTTTACCATTTAAAATAACTCTCTTCTATTTTTATATATTGTACAATGTTTTTTTTCCTGTGATACAAAAGTAGAATTTTTTAAAGCTGAAATTTCACACATTTTTCAGGATTCTTTGATGCAAGTTCTACAGAACAGTATTTATTTATTATATGTAAAGTCTATGCTGTCAATTCTAATTAATATGTTCTTTTTTCCAAAACTTTTTTTATAAAAATCTTAATCACCCAAACCTTTGAACAGTAGTGTATGACACGACAATGTTTACGTGTTTCATTTATCTTACATTATTAATGAAATATTTAAACATATTAAAGAAACATATTTAAATGTTTTTATGCTGTCGATTACTATTTTATTTTTTTTGTGAAGCAAGTGTAGAGTTTGCTCCATGTAAACGGTGCTTTAATGATTGTATTTAATGATAAAGCATGAGCTGCATATTTTACACAGAATATTTCTTTAAGTGAAGTGTTTCGATATATATATGTGCCGGCTCTGATGGTGGAGGTTTCTCTCAGAAAGTAAGATTCCTGACATATCTCTGTTGCTGAAAACACAGCTGGTTCACACAAATCCAGTGGCTTTGAAACTTCTGCCAGTTAGTGCAGTATGCTGTTTATTAAACCCAAACACTGTACGTGAGGGTCTGCATTAACCACCCTCAGCCAAACAACAACCTTCATTTATTACCATCTTTAATGCATATAAGCTCTAAGCAGTCAAGAAATGTGGCACTGTCGAACAGTTCAGAGAAGTGACCACTTGTTACCAGGGAGGAAGCTGTTCAAATGAGGGAGTCTGTAGCGCTTGCCAACTTTACATCATTTGCCTCAACTTTGAAAGCTGTCGTTCAAAATGATGGCATTCAGAGTGAGCGTGTGTGTGTGTGTGTAGTTTTGTCTTCGAAGGCCTCATCAGAGAATGTTGGCGGCTCTGTGCTGGCCGAGCCAAGCGGGCATTCCAAACATGTCAGCATGTGAAACACACAAACACACACAGCACTGTAAATCCCACCTATCGTAAATTCCAAGCCTAAGAGCTCCAGTTATGAAAAGAGGAGCCAAATCAACAGACCAACTCCATCTAAAACTAAACAGTATGCTAAATAGATTTTTTTAACACTACTTATAAATGTAATACTATTTCATATATGCGTATATCTATTTTTTAATTAGAATATTAGAGTTTGGTAAAAAGTCATATTTGCTGTGAACATGTTGAATGCATGTTTTGGTGCTATTCCACCAAACTGTGGTGCTTATCTGTAGAACTTATATTGAGAAACAAACTACAGATTTGTAGTTTACCTTCACATACTGCTTGAAAACCTCGGCAGCCATGCTCATCTCTAGCACACTGTGCACTATCAGCTTGCAGTACGCCGCCAGAAGATTTCTCCGCCGGTGCAAGTCTTCCAGCCGTCCGTCTCCACACTCGCTCTCACTGACTGCGCAGACAGACAGAGAGAGAGAGAGAGAGAGAGAGAGACAGGTTGAAACAGAGGGGTTGAGATTCAATAAGAGAGCGGTATAATTATGATACTCAGATCTTATAAATGAAATGCTTTCCTGAGGTGAGCTAAAGTTAACAAAATTTTCTGCTCTGGAAACAGAATGTGTCTGTCGTCGTCCTGCCTGGTCCTGAAGCCATCACTTAATAGAGAGGTTTCATAACAGCATTAGTGACGTGAAGAAAATCCAATAACTAAATTGCTTTTTATTACATGTTACCAGCAAAAGCTTATATTGCATTTTTCAAGAGGTAAGGAATTTGTGCCAGCACGAATCGACGACTCTCTGAAATATTTATAGAATTGATACGATTTGCTTCAGTCACACTTGATTTCTAATCAAATACCCCAAAATCTGATGTTATCTCATGCGCTGCTTGTGTTTGTCTTAAAGCAACACAAGGCCAAAAACTAGTTTAGGAGAGCTAATATTGATTTTTCAGCATGTGTAGTCATTTTGGATATGCCTACCAAAGCTTCTTGGCTTTCGTGTGGGCTTCTAAATATAATTCCACAGGGCTCTGTGTTGATCTAATTACCTGTTCATTTACAAGTGCAACTTCTGTAAGATCTCACCTAATAACATCATATGGGATTATTATCATAATGCATTATCTGTTAGACTTACACTCCTTGATTCGATGGCATGTTTGATAGGTCAGTGAGAAGGTGGGGGTGCAATTGGATTAACTAACCACAAACAAATACTGTGTTCTGCTACAATGGTTTTCACTAATAGAAGGAGAATGAGGCTGATTGTGTTTCTTTATGTGATTATTTTGTGCCCAACATAGGCAGGTGTAGAGGCAGACTGCCATCTGCTGGTGAAATTGAGACTATTTTTATCTATCAGGACACCTTTGTGTTGTAATATAATACAAAGGTGTTAAATGTTTTGCTTATGTGTGTGTATGTGTGTGTATTTGAGGTTGAGAAGATTTTTTTAATGAAAATAAGTCTTATGCTCATGTATTTGTCTGCATGTATTTGATGCAGTTTAAAAAGTACTGCATAAGTAAATTAAATATTATATTATTATTTGTAAAATAACTATTTTATTTTTTTATATATTTAAAAAGTCATGGAAAAGCTGAATTTTGAGCAGCCATTACTCCAGTCTTCAGTGTTAGATAATCCTTGAGAAATCATTTTAATATGCTGATTTGGTCCTCAAAAATCATTTCTCATAATGTTATAAACATTATATGTGTGTGTATATATATATATATATATATATATATATATATATATATACACAGTATACATACACACTCATATATAGATGGATTTAGCTTTTTTTTAAATATATATATTAAAAAAAAACTATTTAACTCTATGAGATAGCAATTGTGTAGCTGTTTTTTCCTTGCATATTTCTGACAAACAGCACATGTCACTGTGTCACTCACAGCATCACATATAGAATGAGACAACCTCTGTCTCCCAGGGAAACTGCGTCTGTCACAAAAGCATCAAGAGCCGTTGTGATTTTGTTCCTCATGTTTTCGTCTCTGTGGTTTAATTGGGCCCAGGGGAGGGGGAGCCCACACCCACACATAAAAAGTTTGTCCCAGGCCCTGTGAATTTTAGTGGCAGAATTTTATGATACCCTTAGGTATTCCAGATAATCTTGTAATGGTAAATTTTCCACAAAAAAATCTGCATCAGATGTTTTCTTTAGTAGATGGTTTGATTTTAATTGCAAACTGGTCATCAAGTTATCGGCCAACTGGCAAGCACTTCATCAATTTCATCATTTCAGCTACTTTTTATCCTCATTTTGGGCCCATCCTGTGTTCACATCCAATGTTAAGTGCATCATTGAGTTCCAACAACATGAAATTTCTTTTGCTTTATACACTTTTTCAAAGAAACCTAAGTTAAATCTCAAGAACATACAAAAAAAAAGATCTAAAGGGAAACAACTCTCTAAACACTTAACTAACACTGGATCTGTTGAGGACGCCCACATGGCAGCCCACAGCACCGGCCAAACAAGAACCCTTAAGAATTTCTGAAATGAAAAGAGAAAAAAAACCTTTACAACTGTGGGTGTCCTGCTCAGGGCTGGTGAAGACATGCTCCACGACGAAGGAAAGAAGAGCTTTCTGGAGTTTGGGATCAGGGGTGTACAGCAATGGAGTGCCTGCAGACGAATCCCACATCTGAAGCTGGTAATTATGAGCTATGAGAACATCACTCAGACACATGAAGGCCTTTGTGAAAAACAACATAAAACAGACAGTGCCTGATCAACAGATGTGACATAAAGTAGACAATATAACACAATAAATTCTGATGTAAAATCTACTATAATCCTAATCAATCTAATGATATCTTTCTCCAAAAGAGTGCATCAATGTACTAAATTATTTTGTGTTTCCAATATAAAACAATTAATCAAACACTCATGGCTGAAATTTTTTTATTAAAATTTGATTTGATTCATTTGATTGACATAATTCATTGATGTAATTAACTTTATTAAAATTACATCCCTAAAAATCTATCAAATCAATTCTCTGAGAACATGGACAATTCAAAGCGCTCTTGAAATAAACAAAGATTGTCCAGAACTTCCATTTGTTTAAGTTTCAATTAGTGTGTTTTTCTGCCGTCAGCTGGCCTTGGAATGGAGTGAGGATTCATTAAAACACAACGCAGGTGCCAAGGGCACTCCGTAAGAAATTAAAGTCAAAACAAACAGGATTCAAACAATGCCAGCGCATCGGCCCACTGGCACACATGCTACAGCTTAACGCACAGACAATACGCTCTGATGTGCTTGGAATAATCCACTTTGAAGAAAGGGCTGAATCAAGTGCTATGCTGTGAACAGAGAGAGAAACGTGATGCTCACTTGCTCTCGTACAAGCTGCTCAGCGTGCGAGAGACAGCGGTGACATTTCTCACAGAAGGCACGTAGCTGGCTTCTCTGCTGGAGGGCAGACTCCTAAAACCACACGCAAACACACACATCCATAACGATGACAATTCTTTTCCTATGCAGCTTTTGATTTATACTACATTTGTAGTTGTAATGAGCATTTTGCTCAATTTAGTTAATTAGTACGCATGCATATGACCATACTGTTTGAGAAAGTACACAAAGCTTTGACGTTTTGGGGAAAAGTCATATGAGGAATAGAGAGAGTATAACAGCAAAATAACAGACTGCAGCAGGGCTCTAACTGATGTAGACTGATGAAAGCGTCGTTGTGAGCAGTGCCGCCAGTCTCTTGTGTAAAATATTCTTTCATAATTATGTGCACGTGGAGCTCCGGGGTGGACGTGCCGGATCGGTTCCTCCATCCCACGTAGTCGCAATATCAATTCAGCTAAATGACTCTTCTGAATCGGACATACATCCCAATTTTATGCTGAACACGTCTTTTTTTTCCCCCTCACCTCGGGTCGCCATTGACATTAGAATTGCAGATTGAGGTGAGCTGCCGCCTGGGCCAAAAATTGCCGCCTGCGCTGTCAGTTATTGATGATGAGGCCAGAGGAGAAAGCGGCCATTTCTGAGCCAGCACTGAGCAAATCTTACCTACAGCAGTCCTAATGGCCACCAATATCTCACCGCATAAAGGTTAGAGGTGGGGAGATATGATTACCTCGTGCACTGCATGGAAACACAGGCCTAATAAGAAGCCCAGCTATTAGTGGTGAGATGTCCACACGAGAACGCAACCATTACGCCCCCTACAATCCATCACCAGCACCGACTTTTCCTAAAGACTCACGATCAATCGCTTTCTATCACTTATTAAAATCCGCTGGACATAACCCTAGAGCCTCTGTGTTGATATTTGAAATGCAATGTGGCAGGTTTAAAGGACACGGCTCTTTGTGATGGATCATACGGCAACTCTGAGTCTTGCATGCCTAAAAATGCTTGTTTAATTAATCACCCGAGGGAAAACTCTGGCCTTACGTCTGTGCTTGTAGATATTACCATTCTAAGCATGATCTCAGCCGTTTATGGCAGCAGTCACAATTCAATCGGAGTGGAAGAGAAAGGTAGATGGCTCACCCTGGAGGTCAAACCTTCTCCAAAGGTGTTGAGCTTCCAAAGGATGCAGCTACACATGCAGCGTAGAGCCTCAATTGTCACCTACAAGAAATACAGATTAGAGAGACAAACCCTGTTGAAGGAATAAAAGAGTAGAGGGATCAGTACAAGGCTAATAATGTTACCTCCATGGGAAGACCACCATGTTTTATCTCCACATCCAAGAGTCTGGTCCCCAGCTCATACAGGCTCCATTTAGACAGATCCTGAGCACTAGACAGATTTGATAAAATAAGAACAATACATTTGAATGGGATCAGGCAAAATTAAGACACATTAAGACACTGATTTTTATATTTAACTCTTTGTACAGATCCGAACTGATCAAGTAGTTATCAACCATGTAATTAAAAGCATCTGTGCATCTCAGTATCTTGGTAACGTTTCTAGAATGTTCAGATAACCAAAGTAAAACGTTCTTAAAGTATAAAAATAACTACTTTTTGAATGTTTGCAGAACTTTCAGAAGTAGTGTTTTCACAATGTAATGAGAATGTTAGGAAAACATTTTGTCAGCAGGGATGTAAAACAGTTTGAAAATTAAATTGGTCAAAGAAATGTGCTTATCGCAAATATTGCAGAGTGTATGTGGATAGAATAAACTAGAAACTGCTTACATATCGAACGCATTAAGTTTCTTCAGTGTGGACAGAATTTCCAAAGTGCTGTCCTCGTTTGCAGTGAAACAACCGTCCTGTACATGAAAGGAAGAATGTTTAATTAGAGTCCATTCTGCTGTGTAAGATACAGTCATAAATCTGTCATGAATCAACTTATTCTTTATTGATGTCAAGATCCATTTAAAATGCATGTATTTATCTGGTAGAAGCTTGTATAAGAACATCTAAAGTTTTAAGTGGTCCGTTACTGTACTCACACTCAGTGATTCTCCTAACCGTGTTTCCAGTGTGTCTGTCCAGTGCTGGATGAGCCGGTCAAAGCTGGGCCGGGCCAGAGAGTGCCAGGGCAAATCCTGAGCACAGAGGCTCTGGTAAGAACGAGCAGTTGCCTCCAGCAGACCAGCATCTGTGTGTCTGTCCACCACAGCCTCCAGCTCAGCCAGCAATGCCTGCACACACTACACCAAAACACAAATATATATATAAAAACCAGACACGAAGTGCTCTAGAAAACTCTAACAAATAATACAGACTACAATTCAGAAGTTTTAGGTCATTTTTTTATAGTTTTATTTAGCAAGGATACATTAAATTGATCAAAAGCGACGGTAAAAACATTTATGATGTTACAAAATATTTCTATTTCTAATACATGTTCTATTGAAATCATCAAATGACACACAAACACTCACCTGTGAGTTTTCATGATCACAGGTGTCCGTTTGGAAATACTGAGGTATTTTTAGAAGGGAGGTGAGTTTTTCAGCATCCTCTGAGTACTAGAGGATGAGATTAGACAACAAGTTAATTTATGAAGAAGCAGTTATGGTAAAAATTAACAATGCAGTTATTTTTCTTTTACCTTGGATAACAGCTCAGGCAGCACTTTAATGAAGTGTTCAGTGAGTTTTGTGCAGTCATCAATTTGTAACTTTTTCTCTTTAGTATTGATCACCTAAATAAACATAGATATGTAACTAGCAACAAGTAACAGTACCACAATGTGTTGGATGTGTCTGTAAGAAAGTGAACAGCTGGAGTATAAACATAAAAGTGAAATATATTTGACAGCCCTGTTAGATCAGAGCGCCATCTAATGGAAAATGCAACAGGAAGTCTTACCTTTTTACCTGCTCCTCTCCCTGACAAAGGAGGACCCTCTGCAGCCTGCCTTACTGACGCTAACATGAGCTCAATCACAAAGGTCTCCTCAGCACTGCTCAGAGCTGCAGTTCATACACGCCGCACAGCACAAAAAAAAAAAGTCAGTTTGCTCTCTCACAGTGGAGTTTCAAATAGAGGAGATAATGCTGGATAGAATTTACACTTGTCAATACTTGTCAATATTTGTTAGTGGATGGAAATCTCTGCTTAGCTGTAATAAAAGCTACTGATAATGTAGCATTACAATAAAGAAGCATACTGGAGTGTATACTGTAGTTTGTACTAAAGTATTAGTACTAGCCTTGTTCCTGACAGGACGTGTGAGGTAAGAGCAGTGAGGTAAGACCGGTCCAGTCCTTCAGCAGAGCTCCTGCACTGTCCCACAGACTATCCACGAGGTACAGCACATGCTGATGCAGCTATGATAGAAGGGAGAGGAAAAAAATCATCATATTAGTCATCAAAATAGTTCCATGAGCCTACAAACCCAGGAAAACGCTGCTAATGTGGTCAGTCACATGATTGTCAGCTTTAAAATTATATATATATATATATATTTTTTTTTTTTTTTTGTGCTATCAAACGATTAATCGCATCCAAAATGAAAAAGAATTATTTACATAACATATCTGTGTGTACTGTGTATATTTATTATGTATATAAATACACACACGCATGTATATTTACATGTATATATTTATATTCGTATAATTTATATTATATATAAATATATTTAATATATAAACGTAAGATATTTTTCTTAAATATATACATGCATGGTTGTGTATTTATGTATACATAATAAATATACACAGTACACACACATACAGTGGTGTGAAAAAGTGTTGGCCCCCTTCCTGATTTTTATTTTTATTTTTTTGCATGTTTGTCACACTTTAATGTTTCAGATCATCAAACAAATGAAAAAAAATAATCAAAGATAACACAAGTCAACACAACATGCAGTTTTAAATGAAGTTTTTTATTATGAAGGGAAAACAAAATCCAAACCCACATGGCCCTGTGTGAAAAAGTGCTTGCCCCCTAAACCTAATAACTGGTTGTGCCACCCTTTGCAGCAACAACTGCAATCAAGCGTTTGTGATAACTGGCAAGGAGTCTTTCACATCGCTGTGGAGGAATTTTGGCCCACTCTTCTTTGCAGAATTGTTTTAATTCAGCCACATTTGGAGGGTTTTCGAGCATGAATGGACCGTTTAAGGTCATGCCACAGCATCTCAATTGGATTTAAGTCCAGACTTTGATTTGGCCACTCCAAAACCTTAATTGTGTTTTACTTGAGACATTCAGAGGTGGACTTGCTGCTGTGTTTGGAATCATTGTCCTGCTGCATAACTCAAGTATGCTTGAGCTTGAGGTCACAAACTAATGACCGGACATTCTCCCTCAGGATTTTCTGATAGAGTGCAGAATTCATGGTTCCATCAATTATGGCAAGTCATCCAGGTCCTGAAGCTGCAAAGCAGCCTCAGACCATCACACGACTGCCACCATGATGTTCTTTTTATGAAATGCTGTGTTGGTTTTACACCAGATGTAACGGGACACACACCTTCCAAAAAGTTCAACTTTTGTCGCATCAGTCCACAGAATATTTGCCCAAAAGTCAAGATATTAATCAAGATATTTTTTGGCAAATGTGAGACGAGCCTTTGTGTTCTTTTTGGTCAGCAATGGCTTTTGCCTGGGAATTCTCCCATGGATGCTGTGTTTGCCCAGACTCTTTCTTATTGTTGAATCATGAACACTGACCTTAATTGAGGCAAGTGAGGCCTGCAGTTCTTTAGATGTTGTTCTGGCTTCTTTTATGACTCTTGGAGTAATTTTGGTAGGCCGGCCACTCCTGGGAAGGTTCACCACTGTTCCAAGTTTTCTCCATTTGTGGATAATGGCTCTGACCATGGTTTGCTGGAGTCCCAAAGCCTTAGAAATGGCTTTATAACCCTTTCCAGACTGATACATGTCAACTATTTTGTTTCTCATCTGTTTATGAACTTCTTATGATCGCGGAATGATGTGTTGCTTCACTTTGTCAGACAGGTTCTATTTAAGTGATTTGATTCAACAGGTCTGGCAGTAATCAGGCCTGGGTTTGGCTACTGAAATTTAACTCAGCTTTCTAAAATAATGTGGTTAATCACAGTTCTTTCATGATTTAATAAGAGGGGCAATTAATTTTTCACATAGGGCCAAGTAGGTTTGGACAGCTTTTTTCCCTTAGTAAATGAAATCATCATTTAAAAACTGCATTTTGTATTTACTTGCATTAGCTTTGTGTAATATTACAATTTGTTTGATGATCTGAATCTTTTAAGTGTGACAAATATGCAAAAAATGTAAAAATCAGGAACACTTTTTCACACCACTGTATACTATGTGAACAAAAACTTTTATTTTGGATGTGATTAATCACGATTAATCGTTTGACAGCACTAATATATATATATATATATATATATATATATATATATATATATATATATATATATATATTATATATATATTATTATTATTATTGCTCAGACAATCAATTAATAAATAAATATTTAATTTACTAATAGGAAATAATAATAAAATGTGTATTAATTTTTAAATCCCTCTTAAAATTTGTGAAAATAAGCAGAAATAAATTAATGCAAACTTTTATTTACCTGAGGTAAACATTCGAACAGAGATCAATTAGCAAAATGATTAGTTGTGCAAGCCCTAATTTATATAATAAATATTTTAATAAAACCATAAAACCATTTTAACACCATAATAAAGGCCTATTTCGAAATTGTATGTGATTACTTGATTAATGAAACAATTCAATTAAATTGAAACAACCTTAATGTCACAGGAGGCAATTTGTCTAGGGCTTTTGAAATAATGCTTATATTTATTTATTTTTTTAATTTTATTTAGTATTTTTAGAATTTTATTTCAATTTTAAATGCAGGTTTGCCTGCACAAACACCAGATCTCAGAGCACATGAACTTATAATCTTATTTTTAAGCATGGCACACTGAGTTAACATACCTCATTCTCGGTGTGGAATTGGATCAGGGCTCGGACTCTAGCTAAGACTAACTCTCTGTGCCTCTCCTGATCAGAGGCTCCATCTCTGGGCTTTGATAATTCATGGTTACTGAGCAGCCTGAGAGCAGAGAAATGACACACTGATTGCACATCAATTAAACTAAGCAAATTACTTACAGCTATCATATACATATGTGGTACACAAAAGGGGTAGGTTTTGTAGAATGACAATGAACAGAGACCTGTTATAGAGGAATTCACCCGCAGTGGTAGCTAGAGGTCTGTGGGAGCAGTACACAAATTGGAAGACATTCTTGTGGTCATCAGGACTCAGAACATCCTCACAGGATCTGGCACAAAAGGGAACAATTTCAACAATTACATGAGGAACAGCCCAGTATATGCTTCACAGAGGAGAAGTCAAAGCATGGATGATCAAACTCTATGAGAAATAGTCAGCATGAGGAGCGAGGGGAGATACTTACTGAGAGATGACCATGAGCAATCTCATGGCCTGTATGGCCACTTCATGATCTTTATCCAGAGTCATGGAGATCATCCTCTCCTACAACGGAAACAGCATTCAATCGCTCATGTAAACACTTTTAACTACCCGCTATGAGAGCAATCTTATCTCCAAAACCTACAATAGGACTTGACCTAAAGACCCACGATGCACTTAAACAGCTCTTTAAATCACGGTTGTGCTAATGTGCTTGCTGCCGTTAGTGAGGGTACGGTGAGGGTGGGGTCCTGTGGGAAGCTATCAGGCCACTGAGCCCAAGGCAAAACCTGAGGGGCTTTCCAGCCTGTCAATCAGCAATCATGCCCTCCTGCTGTCCCACTGCAGCTTTACTGGACCTTAACTTAAAAACTGCCAAAGAAGTTTACGGGCCGCATCCATTTGAGAAGTTTGGGCAAAACAGCAAGACCTGGAGGACAAACTTACAGCCAGTAAACAACTCTCCACAAAGAAGTAGATTTTTCTACAGCAGTTACTCTCAGGTACAGTTTGAGCTTAAAACTTCACTATGTCCTAACCGGGTTTGTGATAGACAGTAGTCATGAAAATTTGAGATTTTATTCCAATCACCTGTGAAGGCAACAAGTGCAACTTTTGTAAGGTGCTTGGTTTCTGTAGCATCATGTTAAGTAGCTTCATCCATTTTTAAGTATCTTTGAGCCATTCAGCTGTGATGCACACAACTGTATATCACACATCAAATATGTTCTGATTGGATGTGAATGTGACATGGTTTACAGCATTTTTTGTGTTGAGTTCACAGAAAACTTTTGCAGAAACTTGTCATGTTGTGCCTGACTAGGAACATGACGAGTATCCCAGTTCATGCAGCCATTTTGAGGTATAAATAGTGTGAATAGTGTGTTCACAATGAAAATTACAATACACAGATACACAGATGATGCACTTAATTGCCTGAAAAAAGTGTGGAAAACTGTGCACTCAGCAGTCAGAGCTTTCCTAATGTAGTGGAAGGGGAGGGGCTATCAGGCAAAATAACCTTTTAAAATTCATACCCTACAGGGTACTTAGTACAAAGTGTGTCATTTGGGACACAACTATAGTGTGAGAATGTGAAAGCAATTGTTACCTTAAACCGTATCGTGAAAAGGTCCATTTTGGAACTACTTTGATCCTGATAAAGTGCCTGTAGACCCAGCACGCATTTCAGACGCACATCAGGTTGCTGTAGAATATTCAAAAAATAAAACAGGCAGTTAAATATCAACTCAACTCAACAAAAACTGACATGGGTAAATGTCTAAACATTTAAAAATAAACTGTTCTTTAAACACCCGGCTACTGGCTCACCCACCTTGTCATGCATCATCCATCCCACATACTTCAGATAGCTGTCGTTCAGAAACACTGAACTATAGAGCTTCATCCACACTGTCAGTTCCTCCATGCAGATGGCTCTGATTTCAGGAATCACGTCTCTGGAAGTCAAAACGCAGTTATAATGGTACATAGTTTTTATTTTATTTTCAAGGAAGTGAAGGCTAGTGTGGTTAAAATAAAGATCACCTGTATCTCTTCAGGAAGACTCCTTTGAAAATGGCATCCATCATGTTCTCAATTTCACATTTCCTGTCCTGTAACTGAGATTTGAAAGTAATTCTTTCAGTTTGTTTATTCTGACTTTACTGTCTCCTGTACATCAACACCACCATTCAAAGGTTTTGTGGTCAGTAATATTTTTTCAGCAAGGATGAATTAAATTGATCAAAGTGACAGTAAAGCTATTTATAAAGATTTCTATTGAACTTTCTATTCATGAAAGAATCCTGAAAAAAAGTATAATGGTTTCTAGTTTAAAATATCAAGCAGCACTGTTTTCAACACTGACAATAAAAAAGAAATGTTTCTTGAACACAAAATCAGCATATTAGAAAGATTTCTGAAGGATCGTGTGACAATGAAGACTAGAGAAATGGCTGTTAAAAATTTGACTCAAATATTACCTTTAGTAGACATTTCTATGCCTGTTTGAATTGTGCAAGTCACTTACATCAGTAAGTGTCAGAGTATCACATTTACAATGTGATTTAGACCATGTATTACATTATTTTAGTTATACTTACTCGCCAAAGCCAATTTTTACTCACACTTGGTGAGTCACTTTTAGACAATGACTACACTCCAGAAAGATCTGTGTATAGAAATGTTTAACTCTGTAACCAGACATGCTGTCACCGTCTAACCTCACTGATCTTTCTCTGGATCCTGTCCAGTCTTGGAGAAGCCCGTTTGCTGGCCATCTTGGCCAGCTCGACCTCGTACAGCCGCTGACTGTTATCGACACTGACACTGAGGTTGAGAGCCACATTCACCAAAGCACTGAGCAGCTTCACTGCTGCAGAGACACACACACAACAGCAGCAAAACATCAGCTTTCGGGATGTCTGTGTGTGTGGTTCAGGTCAAGTGGAATTAATCATCGAGGCGACTTACCTGCTAGCGTACAGGTGTGCCTGAAAGCACGAACTCTGGAGTCGGAGAGCTCTGTCAGCAGTGAAATGAGTGTGTTCAAGAGGTAGCCATCAAAGATTACACAGTTCTGACACTGGGCCACTAGCACCGACACAAATTCACAGAAGTGTGAACGAAACCTCTTCCAGTACAGGCCGGACATGATGAGGGGATACTCGCCACTGTCCTAAAGAGGACAGAAAGAGGATCAAAACTGAAAAATAGCGTTGATTTTAAATTGTGTTATACACTACTGTTCAAAGGTTTGGGGACAGTACATTTTTTTCAAAGAAATTAATACTTTTATTTAGCAAGGACACATTAAATTGATCAAAAGTGACAGTAAAGATGTCTTAAACAGATTCCTATTTCAAATGAATGCTGTTCTTTTGAACTTTATATTCATTCAAAGAATACAGAAAAAAAATATCATGGTTTCAACAAAAAAAGCAGCATAATGATTAACAACACTGATAATTAACAACAAATTTTCTTCCAAATCAGCGTATTAGAACGATTTCTGAAGGATCATGTGACACTGAAGACTGAAGTAATGGCTTCTGAAAATTCAGCTTTGCATCACAGAAATAAATTGTTTTAAAATACATTAAAATAGAAAATAATTTCAATTTAAATTGTAATAATATTTCACAAAAAATTTCAAATGAGGCACCAAGGACAACATGATCATAATTCGCTAAATGATGTGAAGTGCCCTGAGCCGTACCATGTCAAGAGGCCACGTGACAGTTAAAATCCATGGAAATGCAAGGAACTTCTTATATTGTAAACCTGTGTCCTGTGATTTAAAAAAACACACACAAATTAGTAAAAGCAAGAAACATGGGAAAGTAATCAATGATGAGAACACTGGATGTCTAACCTCATCCAGATCCTCCACCATTTTACTCATGACATCAGTACCCTTTTTGCTCTGAAACATCTCTGCTGTAACCATCCCTACAAAAGCACAAACAGAATTCACATCCTGAACTACAATATACGACACAAGCCACAAAACAAAAACAAACTACTGAAAATGAACTACTTATATTAGTCAACACTGTTGTGAAACGAAACTTGCCTTTGCATCCTGAACACTGGATGAAGAAGCTGATGAGATCGAGCAGTGCTGTGTCTCTGTCCCCAGTATATGCGTCAATCCAGTCATCCACCACAGCCTTTCACAAAACAAACCAAACATCCATATAATAAAGATTTGTTTAAATCAATATGACCTAAAAAGAACTTTGTGACCTTCCAAGTAGTTATCTGTAGCAGGCCTGATCATGCGGGACTTACCTGCATTGCATTCCTGCCCATGCTGACCACCTCAAACAGTGTGACGGCTTCCACGTCTCCATTTTTGAGCTGTTCGTTCTCTGCTCTGCCCAGGCTGCCATTACTGCTCTTTGAATGCTTTCTTTTGGCATTCTCAGAGCATTCCCGGGCTTTCCTCTTTCCTCTCTGCACATGATGAAATGTTCTTAAAGTAAATCTCAAAAGAAGTCTGTTCTACTACAATAAAAGTATATGAGATGTAAAACCCTATCGTTACGTTTTTTTGTTTTTTTTTAAGCATTGTGGTTTTAGCAGCTCTTACCACAGTCTTTTGTCTGTTTTCATTTCTCTCACTTGAAACGTGATGCACCGATGCACAGGAAGAGACGTCAACTACTGAGTTCTCTCTGAAAACACGATGAACAGGCAGTTGCTTATTTGTACACATAGAACACCTTGAATAATAAAAAGTAATTAAATTGGGATATTTCAGAATAAGCCTGCATAAAACCTGCATAAAATCTAGAGTCTGTTTTATGATGAAAATGCAGAGGTAGTTTTCAGGTGTCTCACTTTTGCACCGATCTGGACAGTAAAGTTGGCTCCGCTATCATCTCCTCTCAGATCATAGCTGGACTAGAAACTGATGCTCTTCTGAATTGCAACGAAAGAAAAACAATTTAGATCGAGTATCGTGTAAGTACATCAATGTTCTTATATCATTGAAAATAATACTGTTAATATTTGTTAGACACCAAATATCAAATATAAATACACATATGTTGTTATATGCAATTCACAATAAAATGCAACACTATGTATTTAGAAAGAGATCACATATCTTTTATCTACCCAGTTCACTTCACATCGAAAAAACAAGATCTAAAATATTGGCTTTGGTATCTTGTTACTTACTATCAAGGATATATGTGTTCATAATATGCAGCCTAACCCAGTGGTTGTCAAACTTTTGACATTAGCAATATAATATCCTATTATCAATATAAGACAATATTTCAAAGCAAGTACTTCCTTAAGTACTGTAATGTTGGCAAAGCTATTTGTTTGTATATATTTTCATAATCACAAAAACTAGATTAATACATTTAGGAGCTCCTGTTGCAGTGGTTTTCCGTGATTTTTATAATATGCAGAAAATCATTTTCTATACTAAATGCAAACGCGCAAAATGTTTGTCAAAATGTTTAAATCAAAAACATTTCGTTTCTAATTTAACTTGAAAAAAACACGTCTCTTAATGTACAGTGTGGATGCAGACATAAACTCGGGTAACAGCAACACACACAAAAACATAAGGTGACAAGTGACCTAATCTTGGATGCCATTGGCTGAGATGCACGTCAACAAATCAAAACCAAAACCCTGATTGGCTACTTCGAGCGTCAATCGGAATTCTTCCATTTCTGTTACTGTGCCATATTGAAACAAAAGCCTCTTATGAGAACCTGCAGTTTCATTCATCTGAATGTGTGAACCGGCTCGAAACATTAACAAAACTGTCAGGTTAAGAACAAGGCTCGCATGCCAATGAGTTTATTATTTAATAAGCACTGAAAGGACAACCGGGATATAGTGTATGCTGAGATCTCGGCTTTATTATAGACTTGCTGTTGTATACATCAAGATAACTATGCAAAAACGCGAATGTAACTTAATAAAGCTTACCAGTGACAGCCGTCATCTTGATTGGAGGATTAATGTAAACTGCACGTATAGATTTGGCTACTCCCAGCTCAACATAGCCGCGTGCACGTCAACGAGAGCGCGCTGTACGTCTGACGTAAAACCATGAGAGGTAGATTACATAATTTGAGCAAATCAGTTTACTACGAATAATAAGGTTAATTTATACAATATTTTAAATGTATACGAAATAGTTTTATGTGATAACATTATAAAATTATAATGTATATAATCATTGAATAAATTCTAATATGTGATAATAAAAAATAAATCCACAGATTTAGAAGGTATTCGCTTCCGTGTTTGAGTTTATTTTGGATATGTAATCACATGTGTGATGCTGATGAACAATGCTAGCACCATAATATACAGAATTGAAAGAATATGTGCAACAGTCACTTCAATTATACAGATGCATTATAAAATACATTATTGCACAAGGTTTTTTTTTTTTTTTTTTTTTTTTAAACGATCATCTTCGTTTATTAAAACTCAAAAATCATGAGCCAACAATGCAAAAAATAAATAAATAAATATCTAAAATGGTTCAAATAAATTATGGTAGTACTCAGAATATGAACATTTTTCTTTTCATTTTTCAAGGTCTTGAAATATATCTGGATCACATTATGACAGTCTTATCTGTGGTGTGTACAGATGAATAAATCAAAAAAGACATTTTTCAAGGGAATCACTTCAATCGCTTCATTCCGTGACAATTTCTCACAGTCACCCTCCACTTCAGGCACCGTAGATCCAGCTGTTACGAGAGATTAGAGACAAATTCCATGACTGGATTGAGGTCTTCGGTGAGCTCTTCTGAGATTGACAGTACCGTTGATATCACGTTTTGTGTTAATTCTGACACCCTGTGAAGAGTACTTTCATTAATTATGCTGGTTTACTTTTGGCTGATCATAACAAATGGAACTAAAACCACTCTCACCAGCTCACGTGATGTGCTGGCAACTGAGGATCCAGCTTGGACCCTTCCTCAATTGAAAGAGACATCTTCAGCTGCTTAAAATTAGCCTCAATATCCTTTCTTATGATGGATAATGGCAAAACATCTTTGAGAGAGTTTAGGACTTGCTATTCCAGAAACAAATTTGAATGATATCAAACTTTTTTTATGGACAGATCACATAGATATAATGATGTAAATGAAAATCATGTCAAACAAACTCACATAAATTGCTGATAGCTGATGTGCGATGTACTTATGACTGCCCAGATGCTTCACATCTTCATCTAACTGCTGACTGAGAACCAGCAGCTGATTCAGCCTCCCAATACGAGGAAAATAAGCTGGAATGATAAAACATTTCCTAATCAAACTGATTAATCTGCTATGCTGTTTCGGTGCAAATACTTTTGATTCTAGCACTTTTTTAATCTTTGGTTTGTTCCTTTAAATATATTTAAACATGTAGAATAAATGTACTAAGGAGGCGAGCTCGCTAAATATTTTTTATGCATTTTTTTTATTTATTTTTTTTAACTTTTTTGCAATTTATGTTTACTAATTTATTTTTATTATCATAAAGTGAAATTGTAATCATATTAATTTTGATATTTTTTAAATGTTTTCATGTGAAGTACTTGGTGCTTTTTGTAATGCTTTTTTATTGTAAAGCACTTTGAGCTACATTTCTTGTTTGAAATGTGCTATACAAATAAAGTTTATTATTATTATTAGCCACATCGAGTCAACCATTGGCCAGTAAATGTAACTGTATCCCATTATCATTCTCCTGTTCTGTGGTCTCACCATCTGAAGGTGGTCTTTCCAACATGTCAATAGGGCTGCCATGTATCATATAAACTTCCACTCGAGGGAATAGAGTAGATAATCCTACAACATCCAAATACTCCTAAAGAAATGGAAATAAATCGAAACACATCATCCAAAAATTCTAACTGGTTTAAGAGAAATGGTTAATTGGTGATTAGTTACCTCAAGCTGAAGCTCCGGTTCATTGAGATGTTCAAGGCACTGGTTCATCTGATATTTTATCTCTGCCCCTACACACAAAATCAGAGGTCGTACATACATTGGATAACAATTACTGATTTTGATTTCCATGAAAAAATTATTTCAGTCCTAAGCTTACCTTGTTTTTGAAAACACTCAGACTCTTCAGGACTTGTGTCCTGTTTGAGCTGCTCCTGAAACTGCTAATTCAGATTAGATACTTGAATGAGACAAACACACCAGTAGGCTCTGTTCGGTGTTCAGAGATCTGAGCATCAGTGTAAGTGTCTCACCTGATGGACCTGAGCTCTGATCAGTAGGTCCAGCTGGCTGCAGAGACACAGCATCTCCAGTGCCACCTGCTCACTGCTCAGGTGGATGGGCATCAAGGGCTTCCTCACGCACACCTCAACTACAAATATTAAAATAATCCAGAAATAAAACGTGAATGTGTTCATATTCTGTCGGAACGTCATAAAAACGCAATTATTATTGAAGAGATCGGCATTAAATTACCTTTAAAATGTGGACTGTAAGAGCAAGGTTTGCAAAGCGGATCCGTCAGACTCACAGCTGCCATTATCACCGTAATAATCCCAGCGGTGATACAGATTCATATGATTAATGCTGCATTTATTGGTTTATTCATCCATTAATAGCGTTTGTCACTCTCATTGCAAAGGGGCTTTTCAGTGGTCCTCCTCTCCATGGTGTTCATTCACACAGCGACATGCGATGTGAATAAATAAAAGGCGTGGTCAAATCTGCTAAACGACGAGAGACCGCGAAACGCACCGATGTTGTGTGAATCTGCATCGCACTACCTGCCATAGAAATGGAAAAAAATGGGCAGAATGGACATTTTTATGACACAAGGGTCTGAATGGGCTGAGCTTGTGGCCCAGGCATTGTATTTAATTGGTCAGGTACGATGAGTCGAAATAGCCTTTTTTTTTTTTTTTTTACTTTAATATTGTGTATTTCTCAATTCATTTGCTTTTAACGTTTAATAATTATATTATTTAGCTGGGTTTACACATTTCTACAAACCGATAGTAGAGCGACACATACATAGAGCTGTCACGAGGTGCTGGTTACTTTTCTCTGCGCTGATGTCGGATGGGCCAATCACAGTCGTTTAGATGAGGATTTCTGAAGTGAAATAAGGTTGTCAGGCTGCGATAATCTTAATTTAGAAATGAATCGATTTAATCGCGTATGTTATTTAACGTAACATTAAGACAAAATTTGCACGCGCCTCATAATTGTCATTTTGAGGCTCCATGCGCCCCTTGAAAGATGATGCATTTGTTACATAAGAATTTGTTATTAGCTTGTAAAATTCTCCACTCTGGACCTTTGTGTGCTTGGCCAACATTGTCTTAAATCTTAAGTACGTTTTTAACTGTTGTTCTAAAAAAGTACCCATACAATTTTATAATATACGATGCATAGAGAGGGATAACTGTTCTCATTTTGAGTTATTAATGAAAGGATGGAGCTATTTCCAATGTTTATTAAATAGTAATAAACAGACAAGAAAAATCTTAGACCTTTTCCGTGATTCCAATGAATGACAATAAAACTGCTTATTTAGATGGTTTGTCACACGTATTTAAAGTGACAAGTATACTAAGAAATCAAAGTAATGCAATCAAAAGAAAAAACAACATTTAAATAGTGTGCTGATAAAGAAAACATCAATACTTACACAGTACTGATATCTTGTATTACAAAAAAGACAAGAATTTTTCTGCAAAGTTTCAAATAAAAAAAATACAGCTGTAGTTAAACATTTTTTCTATCACAATCATTTCCTTAAGAAGTGCATCTGAAAAAAAAATAAATCCGTTAGCAGAACTTTGCCGAGCTATTTTAAAAAACAAGTCCTGCTTTTGTCACAATTATTAATTTACATGCTTAATAATACAATAAAAAAAAGTTCCATCATATTTCTGCTCCCTTTTATGACAATATTATACACCAGCAGAAGAGTCCATCGGCTGTAGCAGAAAACCTGAATTTCCCTTGAGTTATTTACTGATCGTCCGGAGAAGTTTCCTAAGAGACAACAAGTTATGGCCGTCCAACAGGGTTCAACGTGAGATTAGCCATGAGCTCATGAACCGCTGCAAATATTGTGCACTCTCCTGTAAAAAAAAGAAGGAAAAAAAAAGGCTAGCATTAACATTGAAATGTAAATATAAAAACATAAAATATCTGACTAATATTATATACTGATTTCCATATCAATTTAAAAATTCACATTAAACAAAACAGATGTGTGAACCTTGTCGTGGTGGATGGTGCTCATTGAACCTCCTGAGGATGGAGCTGACCATCAGGGCCGCGGCTCCCGAGGAGCTGTGCTGGCGGGGGATATCAGCCTGCTGGGTCAGTCCAGTAGCCATGTCATACACTATAGGCACTATGATGCTGATGGGCTCCTGGGGTACCGGTAGCCTCTGGGTCAGCTGGAGCTGTAGAAGAGCACCACTTCAAGTTAATACACGTTAGGAATCCATAGTAAACTTAAACCACAGATCAAACACAAGTTGCTGGGCGTACAATGGCCAGAATATTAGTGTAATAATCAGAATTCAGGACATGGTCATGTATGGTGAGATGAGATCGTTTATCCATTGGGAACTGGTTGTATGGTGGTGAAGCACTTACAAAGAAGAGCATCTTGGTCTTAAGCACCACAGCAATGGTTCCTGGTGGGGCAATGGGAGGAGCGCTGGGTGGGATGGTCAGGCAGAACTGCACATTCCAATTCAGCTGGGCCGCTTGGTCTGGGAACTGGAGGAAAAACGATGGGTATGTAAAATATTTCTCAATTTCAGGAAGTTTTGGAAAGAGGTCTCTTATGTAATATTGTGAAACATTACTATAATTTAAATACCCGTTTACTGTCATATTTATGTATTTTATTGCTGTGATGGCAAAGCTAGATTTTTGCTTAAAGCTTCAAATTTTATTTTTTTCAGCCTTTATTCCAGTCTTTAGAGTTGCATGATGCTTTACAAATAATTTGAATATTCTGATTTGGCGATTAAGTGATACTTTTTTTTCTAATCATTATTATTATTAAAAGGACAAAAGAACAGCATTTATTTAAAATCTTTACTGTCCCTTTTGACCATATTAACATATCCTTACTAAATAAAAGTATTAATTAAAAACCTAACTGACCCCAAATTTTTGAGCATAGTGTATGCTTGCACAAGGGCTAAAAAAGAAAAATTAAATAAACATGAATGTGCTTACCAACTCCAGTTTCATGATGCGAACACAGTCTCTGAGTATGTTGGTTGGAGCTCCCAACAGCTTTGTAAAGGCATTTAGTGTGTTGTATTTAAAGGGTGGTCCTGCAACCTGTGGTTTAAGTAAAAGAAAATGACTTGCACTTGCATAACTGCACAATACCTGACTTGATGGCATTGCCAAGAAGGCCACTGAGTGAACTGAGTGATTTGCTTTAAAGAAAAAAAAAATGCACAGCTAATTGCACTAAACAGAATAGCAAAGATAAGCGTTTTCAAACTAGTTTTAAACAAAGTCTCTAATCATGACATTAAGCCAGTGTTGTTAAATCAGGATGAACAGGGCAATTTTAAAATACACATTACAATTCTCTTCAAAAGTTAATTTCATACCCTGGTCTCAAAGAACTTCTCCAGGACCTGCAGCTCCTCCTGCGACCAGGGTCCAGTGTTTTCCGGTGTGACTTTCAGCTGCAGAGTCTGGTAGGTTTTGGGGTTGAGAGCCACTCTACATTTAAGCACTTCTGTCTTAAACATGATAACGCCTGGCTCGTTGGAGTTCACAATAGTGAGCTGTGAAGAGAAGGTAATCGTGAGTGATGCAAATGCAGTGTGTAAAGCAGAATCATATCAGTCTGACTGGTTAAATGATGTGGTTGTATCATGTTAACAGTTTCTGACTCACATTGGGTTCTAACTGTATGATTCTCTGCAGGTGCCGCCTCATGATGACAGAGCCCAGGAAGCGCTCCAGAGGTGAGCACAGGTAGCTGCCCGCCAGCCCTGGCACTGGGCATGGCATGGGTGATGGCAGAAGCAGAACGTGTAGTTTGCTGTGGGTGAGGATGGTGGGAATAGAAGCGGCCCAGGACCGCTGTGGCAGTTTACGGGGTGGGGGCATTGCCTGTGAACCTACACACAAAAACACACACAGTGACTGACTAAACACATTCAACTACTGCTTGTGAAATGTGAAATGTAAATAATATTAAATTCTCTCATTTACACTAATTTTTCTTCAAGAAATTTGTAGTTTAAATAAGAAAGGATACATTAAACTGATCAAAAGCGACAGAAAAACATTTCAAATAAATGCATTTTTTCGCTAACTTTCTATTAATCTAGAATCCTAAAATTGTATTATGGTTTAAATAAATATATTAAGCAGCACAACTGCTTTCATTATGACAAGAATTTTCTTTTCTTAAACACCAAATCAGTATATTAAAATGATTTCTAAAAGATGTGACAATGAAGAATGGAGTAATGGCTGCTGAAAATTCTGCCTTATCAAAGGTATAAATTTAATTTTAATTAGTGCTGTCAAACGATTAATTGCATCCAAAATAAAAGTTTTTGTTTACATTATATATGTACGTGTACTGTGTATATTTATTATGTGTATGTAAATACACACACATACAGTATATATTTTGAAAATATTTACGTTTATACATTAATATATTCATATTCTTATATTTTATATTATTTATAAATATATTTAACTAACAAAACATGTGTTTGTATTTATATATACATAAATATACACAGTATACACACACACATATATTATGTAAACAAAAACATTTATTTTGCATGCGATTAATCATTTGACAGCACTAATTTTAATATATATATAAAAATAAGCTATTTTGAACAGCAATATTACTGTTTTTCCTTGGTGAGCATAACAGACTTCTTTTAGAAACATTAAAAAAAAAAAAATCGCATTTTTGAGCCGTAGTGTACATCAAACCTAGGACAAACAATGCAATCACACAGAAAGTGTCAAGAAAATGTCCAGGTACCATTTAACCCGAAAATCATAAGAAATCAATTAATATTGAGTCATTTATTTTTTTCAAACATCAAGCTATTTTTCATTGCAATGAAGTTAATTAAGCAGAAAAATTCTAGCTATAATTTAATAACAATGATAAAAATCATTCTCATTGCTGTAATGTGGGAAAATATGTATATTTTTAAAATAATAAGTAAATTACAGATTTTAACATGTTCAAATAAAATAGATCTGTCTTTAGACTCTCTGGACTTACTGGTACCAGCTCGAGGGGAGTGGGATGGATCTGGAATAGGTGAGTGCAAAGAAGGGTTGCCTGGTGACATGCCAGGGATTCGGGCCCCTGGGGAGGGTCCAGAGACCTGCGGAGAACCTGGCCATGGTCCGACCCTTGGGCTGGCGGACACCATCGTATATGGTGAACTCGGGTCAAGGGTTCCTGCAATACAAACGAAAGATATCTGGATCATAACTCACTATCTCGAGGAGTGCCAGTTTCCATCGATGAACAGTTTTTAGTCCATGGCAGTAACAGTAATCTACATAACTCACCAAAAACACACATATGCCTACTGCAAAGTCAGAGCTGCTTCAACAACAACCAACAATGATGATTTTGTATGATTAAAACAAGGCAAAGAGATTTAAACCAATGACTCTGATTCACTTTCATATGATTTCAGCTGCACACCAATTAAGATATTTTGAAGCATGAAAATGTACTAAATCATGACATAATGTTCTTACAAACACAAAAATAAAAAATAAAATATCAGGCTAAATCCCAGTACCAAGTTGTACTTTGTATTTTTTTTCTTGCATTTAATCATGCATATGATTCTGACATAGATGTTTTGTTTTCCAAGTCCCACCAGTCAAAGAAAAAGAAATAATCAAGAAATAATACAAGAAGTATCAAGCAAGTGATTATTTAAGCTGAGTACATCCATCATGCACAAAGTTGATCGTTAGCAACAAATCAGATGTCTTTCACCAGCCCATCAAAGATTGAAAGGCCCTGGACCACAGAGGTAAAAAGGAAAGCCAATCAACAAAGCCCTGGATCCAGGCCTCCCGTGCACTTACCATGTGGGCTAGCAAAGTTGGAGGTCTGCCCCATAGAAATGCCCAGAGAGGAGGGAGAAGGGGTGGGCCCAAAGGGAGAAGGGGCCCGAAGAGCTCCACTAGGGGAATTGGCTGCGTGGATGTTCCCTGCACACAATTAACCAATCAGTGGCCTCATCAACATCTGACAAGAGCATGTCTCTCCCGTTCCTGCACGCTCACTTTCACACAAGCTGCAGCCAAAGCGGGACAGGAGCTGCAGACCCCAAATGGAGATGGGTGGACAACTGTGGGCATGCTTCTTCCTGAGGTTGCACGATGATGGTGTCATCAAACACAGACTGACCGATAAAAGCATGCATACCAACAGACAGGAAGAGCTGGTGGGACGCTTTTGCAATGAGTGGGACACCAATGAGAAAACACTTCCTCTCCTTTTGTTTCCCTGACTGCATGGTGGCATGACCAGGACGGCACAGGCAGCAAAATGACAGCATTTGACATGATAGAGACACATATGTTTATACCTGGAGACTGTGTTGTCATCATGGACGGTGAGGGAGGCACGTGGTACGGGTTGGGGGGCGATGTGAGGGGTGGATAAACCCCCCTGCCTGGAGGCTGTGTCTGGGTGTGGGGCATGAAGGGGTCGTCCATGCTTATCGGGGAGGGAGGGTTGTCGTCCTCATTGACCGAGCGTCTGCGGGCGTCTTGGTTACTATCCACAAACATGTTCAAGAACGTCTGTGGAAAATCATTGAAAAGTGACAATTACACCCATGCACAACAACAGTTAAAGAGACAGTCCAAACAAAAATAAATTCCTGTCATCATTTACTCACCCTCAAGTTGTTCCAAACCTTACTTTCTTCTGTGGAACATAAAAGAAGATATTTTAAAGTATGTTGGTAACCCAACATTTTATGTTCCACAGAAGAAAGAAAACTATAGAAGTTTGGAGTAAATGATGACAGAATTTTCATTTTTGGATGACTATCCCTTTAATATGATTTATATTTTTGCTCCACCCACCTTTAGCCCTGGGGCGGGGTAAAAACCTTCAACTATCTTGGTGTTGTCAAAAAGACTATAGGCCCCGTCACGGATGGCCACCACACCTCTGCTACGGCAGTAGATGTCAATGCAGTACATGTTGCGGAAGGCCAGACGGATGTGAGTGGGTGACTGAGGCAGGATGGAGAAGCACTGGTACGCTGTATTGGTCCTTTGGGTGAGGCCCAGCATAGGCACTGTGGGTAGCTTGTTGATGGCATTTAGTGGAGCTTGAGTGTCGGAGAGGACCTGAGAACAGACAAGTATGTGAGAATACTTCCAGCATCTACTAATAAATAGTGATATACTGCCAATATCCACTCCAAATTGATCATTTAACAATTTAATGTTTTAAAAAATATATTGACAATATGTTAAATGTAAATAAAAATACAACATGGTGAATATGAACACAAATATGAATTTTACTATGATGATTTCTAGTGTCAGGGCTCCAGATACCTGTAGAAGTTGTACTACATTGGGTGTCTTGTTGAACATCTCTTGAAGTTGGTGGAGAATTATGTTGTGACAGTTGCTACAGCCTGAATTGGGCCCCACAGTCCCCAGGGCCAGATGATAACGCTGGGATGCTGAGTTCCACTGTATCGTCACCTGAAAGAAACAGGTTTCAACTTTTAGTAAATGAAACAAGAGTGATTTAAACTAGACCACTAAATGAAGGACCTTTAACATCTGCATTTTAACAAGATGAGAAGGTTTTTACCGAGCTGCCTTTGGTGCTGCCATAACATAGAACCAGCTTCCGATAATTGTACAACCGTATCTCTGAGAAAAGGCTCAAATAGGAGGGCATTTCTGGAAAATGTAGATAATTAATTATTAATTACAATTAAAAGTTCTTCAAACCATTCATAAGTCAAGTATTTTCTCATACTAACATTCAAAGGTTTGGGGTTGGTAAGATTGTTTTAATGTTTATGAAAGAAGTCTCTTAAGCTCACAAGTCTGCATTTATTTAATAATAACAGTAAATCAACAATATTGTGAAATATTACTAAAATTAAAATAATAAAAAATTATAAACAATACAATATTTAAATATATTTAAAAAAATTTAAAAAGTATTCCTGTGAAGGAATTTAAGATTGATGTAATAACTTAATATTTGTACCCCCAGTTTCACAGACAAGGCTTAAACCTAGTCCCAGACTAAAGTGTAAGTCTGAGCTGTTTTAACTGAAAGAAACTTGCACTGACTGATCTTAAAATATATCAGTGCCTTTGTTTTGTCTCAAGATGCAAACCAATAATGCTTTTTCTAAGGCATGTTAATAAAAATGACTTAAATTGAACCTAATTGAACAATGGCCTAATCCTGGTTTAGTCTAAGCCCTGTCTGTGAAACCGGGCCTAAATGTACTATGGCATCAAATTAATACAAATCATAGCTGGTTATCAATTAAAACTCAAATTAAAATGGAAGCGATGTGATTTACCTAGTTAGAACAGAGGTACCTACCAGGTAAAGCGCGTGAGAACTCCAGCACACATTCATAAAGCTGACTAATGCTGTTCCAGTCATTTAAGAACATCTCTACCACCTTCCTGCCACCCACCGGCTCCGAAAGGGGATTCTCATAAGTCAGGTAGACATGCCGCGTAGAAGCTGAATTGAAATAAACAGAAAATACTGTAAAAGACGTATACATCATTGATTTGAAAGCTGTTAAGAGGACAATTAACTTTCTTTACCTTGTTCTTTGTTGGCTGTGCTGTTGAGTGGACAACTGGAGAAAACCAATTCTGCCACCCAGGTGCGATTATTCCGGCCCTGCAGTCTGAACGTACAGTCCAGCAGGGAGCGCTCCAGAGCTTTCCTCGTTTCCTCACTCACTCCCTTACAGGGTGGAACTCTGAGAGAAGAAAAACATTTAGTAAAGTCGGTAATATGTTTTTAATGTTTTTGAAAGAGGTCTCTTATCCTCCCCAAGGTTGCATTAATTTGATTTTTTTTTTTTTTTTTTACAATTTTAAATATTTTGTATATTAATATATCTGTTTTAATATTTTTAAATACAATTTATTCCTGTGATGCAAAGCTGAATTTTCAGCAGCCATTACTTCAGTCTTCAGTGTCACATGATCCTTCAGAAATCGTTCTACTAATCATATTCTAATATTTGATGCTCAAATATTTCTTATTATTATCAACATTTAAAACAGACGTGCTGCTTAATATTTTACGTGGAACCCATGATACATTTTTTAGGATTCTCTAATAAATAGAAAGTTTCAAAGAACAAGCATTTATTTGAAACAGAAATCTTTTGTAACATAATAAACATCTTTCTATATCATCAATTAAAGGGATAGTTCACCCAAAAATGAAAATTTTTGACATTTTGGAGAGTATCACATACGTAAACAACATATGCACGCGGATACGTTGTTTATGCTTTGATCTGAACGTAAACAACGTATCTGCATATATATGTTGCATATGTTATTTATGTATATGACACTCTCCAAAATGGCGTTATAGGGTGATGCAGAGGAGACGAATTGTTGAATAGTCATTATTTTTGTTTTCTTTGTGCACAAAAAGTATTCTCATAGCTTCATAAAATTACGGCTGAACCAAGCGTTTCTGAGTCTTGATCGTGTAAGGATCCTTGCTGTCTATGGGAGGGTCAGAGAGCTCTCGGAGTTCATCAAAAATATCTTAACTTACAGGTTTGGAACAACATGAGGGTGAGTAATTAATGACAGAATTTCATTTTTGGGTGAACTGTCCCTTTAAATGCAGCCTTGCTGAATAAAAGGATTAAGTAGATATGCATCTATCATATGTGCCAGTCTGGTTTATTAACTTCAGAGACACTTGAACTGACCACTAGAGATAAATCTTACTTCAGAATACGTATGGCATGGCTACAGCCGTCTCCTTCGACCTGAACCCCTTGATGAGGAATCTCCATATTGGACAACTGCGAGAATAAAAGACCATTCAGTAAACACAAAATGTGACATTTACAAGCTTCAGATAATAAAGCACTGCTTTCACAATCTAATGGATATGCAGTACCTCACAGCGTAATCCGATGAGGGGCATGTTGGTGTCACACATGGCTACCAGGTGGGCCAGCTCCTTATTGAAGGCACACATCTCTCCTGACCTCTTGGGTTTCTTCGGTTCAGTGGCACTTTGCTCTCCTAGCAACTATGGAGTGAACAAAACAAGACTTTTTGAGTTATGAAAACTGAGTTATGACATTTCAATAATAAATTTGACTTTAGAAAAAAAAAAAAAATGTATGGATGAATCGTTCACAATAAAATCAATAACAGGCATTTAGAAACCCTTTTTAAATACAACACAAAGCGGTAACAAATGTTAACCGTTCAGTTCAGTGTATTCCATTGAGTATCCCACCTTCCTCTTGGACCCAGGACGAGCCATTCGTCCAGATGAAATGTCCTGCACAAGCTCCTCCAGGTTAGGCTTAAACTGCTGCAGCAGCTGAGCAGAAGGCAGCCCATCCTCACTCTCAGTCTGACTCACAGACAGGAAGTAGTACTTATACTGGAGCTCTGTCAGATTGCTGGACACATCAAACATCTCGACCACCTGAGAAAAGATGTGTCAATTAAATGTTTAATGCGTACACAAAAGCCTTTATCTGTGAGATAAATCCAGTAAATATTAAAGTATTTACAATATAGTATTGTGGGAGGCGAGTGAGTTTGATGAAGAGGCGATGTTTTGACAGGTTGCCCACAGGATGCGTGGTTAAGTTAGATAGGTGGAGAGTGTCTGTGCACAGTGTGGGAAGATGTTTCACAGACTGTCGACATCTCTGCTCGCCCAACCAGAATCTGTTTAAAACATAATATATTATCATCACTGTCACAACATGAAATGCACCAAGAACGGGTAGCTTGACTGCTTACTTTAGCTGCTGTAACCATGTGACGATGCGCTTCATATCATCGTTAATATTCTTCTCAATGTCGTCTAACATTGACTGATCTGGAAATAGACAAGCAAGGTTAGTTAAGTAGTTGATTTGTTCAAATCATCTGATGGATATGTGACTTACCGACTCCATAGAGCATTGGCTGAAACATTCCTGAATGCAAATCAACAAATATGTGGAGGCACTCCGATCGACCGCAGGGCTCCAGGATTGGTATGACTAGTGTGGGCAGTGCAGTCTCTATGAAGGCTGAAAAATAAACACACAAAATCAATCTCTTAATGTATATAAAATGAAGAACTGATTTAGACTCTTGATGTTTTCTAGTTGAAGAATGATTTAAAAAAAAATATTTTATTTACAGTATCAATAATAACAGCATGAAAATGGATCATTTTGAGATTTGCTTCCCTAAACAATATAACGCCTCCTCTCATAATTTATTGCTTAATTATTGCAAATCAATTTAGCAACCAAGAACAGCAGGCAAATGATTATATTTCCTCTTTAAAAAAAAAAAAAACACAGCAAGCAGCAAAAGAATGGTGAAGATCATTGTGGTGTAAAATACTCACAGTTATCACTAGGGTTGCAACTTTTTAGGATGGCTTTGAGTTCTTGCAGTTTCTGATGCGAGCGGGCATGTACACTATCAATCAAAAGCTTTTCAACTGAGAGATGATCAATCTGAAAGAACAGCCCACAAACACACATGATAAGATTTCATCCTCAGTTATTATACGCTTCCATTCAAAATTTGGGGTTGGCAAGAGTTTTTAAATGTTTTTGAAAGAAGCTTTACTTATGTGAGAAGCCATCACTCCAGTCTTCAGTGCTGATTTTATGCTCAAGAAACATTTCTTATTATTATCATCAATGTTGATACAGTCGTACCGTTTAATATTTTGGTAGAAACTGTGATACATTTTTAATAAATAAGAGTAAAAAGTTAAAAAGAACAGCATTTATTTAAAAAATAAATCTTCTATAACACTAAAAATGTCTTTATTGTAACTTTTGATCAAATTAATGCTTCCCTGTTGAATAAAAGTATTAATTTCCCACAGACCCCAAACTTTTGAATGGCGTGTATATTATAATCAAACAAAAGCCCATACAAATAATGATCATCGTTATGGAATTATCAATGTTATTATCAAAAAGGAGATTATATTAACCAATGACACTCACCTTCATGGCTCTTTCCATTAATCTGGAATCACAGGCAGGGAGTGGAGGCTCATGGGAGATCTGTAATGGCTTGGATCCATCAGTCTCATCAATTCTGATGGTGACCTTGTGCACAGATGCAGTGCCAGTCTTTCTACCCAGGACCTGTTGACTGCAAGGCAAGAATCGTGAGATGCAAAACCAAAAGAGAAAAATTCTATTAAATCTCTGTAGAAAATTGTCAAATTCTGAAACCTACTTCCAGACAGACAACGTGAGGCACTTGGCAGGGACGTAGCGCTCCACCTGCACTAGATCACCCCACCGCTCTCTGATCAACATCAGAGTCTGGGAGTGCAACACCTCCAGCTGTAGTGATAGGCAAAACGAGTCTGATACCAATCATTCAGGAAACCTTTTCGATTTGTTCACTTTTTGTAACTACATTTTTTTTTTAAACAAAACTTCCACTTCGTAGTTTTGCTCATTTGACTATTAGTTTAAAAGTATTCTGAAAAGTAATGATTAAAAAAAAAACTGAAATTGACTAGTTGTGTATTGCAAAATATCTGGTTAAAAAAAAGCTATGGGTTATGGGGTGTTAATTGAGTAACCAATCAAATGTTCTACTAAAACACAGAAACCAAATTTAGTCTTGATCTAAAAGGATACGGAGGCAGTTGTACATGTCCTGAAGAGGCTTGTCATCTCCAAATAGTCGGGACTGCACCAACTCATGGATATAATTCACCTGCATGCTGTGGACCAATGCCCGTCCATCTAAATAAATTATATATCAATATTTATTATTGGTACTTTAAAACACCTATTTATTATCAACTATTAATACATTTTTACACATACAAATAAAAAATACACACTTCCATTCAAAAGACTTTTACATTGTTACAAAAGATTTGTTTCAAATAAATGCAGTTTTTTCTTTCTTTCTATTCATCAAAGCATCCAGAAAAAAATGTATCACTGTTTCCATGACAATATAAAGGAGCACAACTTCTGATAATAATAATAAGACATTTCTAAGCACCAAAACAGCATATCAGAATGATTTCTGAAGGATCATGTGAACCTGATGACTGGAATATTTGGCTGCTAATTTTTTTTTTTTCTCCAAAAATAAATAAATTACATTTTAAAATATATTAAAATACAAATCAGATATTTAAACATACAGTTCTTAATGTATTTTTTTTATCAAATACACAGTCTTGGTGAGTATGAGTCTTTTAAAAACATTTTTAAAAATCTTTTGAAAATATGTAGAAAAATATTTATATATATTTAAATAAAATGTAGGAAAAAAAAGGGTACATGCACAGGGGTTCCTTCATATCTTATTATTACACATCTTACCTCCAGTTTCCTTGTCTTCAACTAGAATCTCTAGTTTAAGTAGCCTCCAAGGGATATCAGGATCATCTCCCATCACTGTCAGTGTGGCTTCAAATTCCCCCTCAACTCGAAACTTTACTCGCCCATTGGCTTCACACAAGTACGATCATTCATTATCATAATGAATAAAAAAATAAAAAAACATACAAAACTAAAATAAAGAATAAAATGTCTGGAAACATACACTTATTACAGGGCAAAATACGTCTTTACCAGTAGACGTGTGGCGCTTGGTACTCACCCACAGTTAAGTTGGCCAGCTGCGGGGGCAAGTCAGTGGTGACTAGTCTGTGTCGCAGGATTTGATTCAGCTGATTTAGCGTTGTCTGCTTTTCTGCTTTGGTTATAGGGTCAGGAGGAATAATTTTGTCCTGCAAAAAATGAACGCCATTGCTGTCTATTTCACATTTATAATATCCACTTTAAGCTCTTGAACACTGTGTTTGACTACTCACTCGGATACAGGTGGGCAGACGCGGATAAGACCCAGTGGTCAATACATCAATGGCAAAAGGGATGGCAAAACTAGGCAAACGTGCATGTACCAAGGCGTCCCTGGCCAGTGATGCCAGTCGATCAGCCGTGTCAACAAATAAATACGCTTGTTGATCCAGAAATGATGAGATCATCTGCAATCAGAGCTAAGAATGAGTACTACATCAACAAGAATGAAAATAACACAGATTGGAGGTGAGAAATAAATCACGTACCGCACATTTCTCCACCTTCCCAGCATTACTTGCCCATTTCACAAGAGCAAGCAGACGTACGAAGAGCTGCCGTGTCCGACTGGCAAACTGAACAATTTCAATTTTCCTGTAAGAGACGGGTTACATCAGTTATGTTCATATGCACGCATAATGTATCTCAGGGCTTTTCTATCTTTTAGAAGCCAAGGACCCTCAAATCCTGTGAGGAATCCCCTTCCTAAAATTTGAAAAGGCATATATATATTTTATATTTATATTACATTACATATATATTTTGTGTATAAAAACCTAATTTTTATTATAAAAACTTAATGTTATAAATATGTCTAAAATATTATTTGGAAAATAAATAACATTATTGCAATTCTTTTTATCTACTCATTATAGTAGTGTTCTTTATTATTGATTATTTATTTATTTATCTAAATAAATACATTAGTAAACATTTCTGTTTCCTCTAAACTTTTCCATGAACACCAAGCACTGCCTTGTCCCATTTGAAAACCCCTGGTGTAACCAATATTACATTCATGTTTTCGACATGGCAGTTTCTTACCTTTCCATGTCTGTTTTTCGAGGAAGTCTGTGAAAATCATAAAGATAAGGTTAAATAATATCAACTGACAGTACAAAACATTTTAAATCTTACATCTAGAAAACTTGGAAGAAATAAAAATACAGATCCATAAAAGCAACAGAACAAGAAAATTTGTACATATATCTCCATATATGCTCTTATAGCAATTACAGTATACTTGATATTAATAGACTTGTTTTATAGATAAAAAATTAACCATAAATTCACACAGACTGCTATAAGCAGACCATTCAAATAAACTATTTTAATGTTTGCCCTGACAAATTTTACATGGTTAACCAAATAAACATAGTCAGGTAAGAAGTCATACAAGGGTCAGCAAGAGTTGCAGCAACATCCCCACATAGGTTATACACCCCCATATAATCTCTACCAACTTAAAATCAAGATTTATAAACATATTGGCCAATGTTAAACTAAATCTAACTTGTGCTTGACCGCTGAGCAGAACGGATCTGATCTCTCATGAACTCACAGCTCAGCCAGCAGAGTGATCTCATGGTAGGTTCGCTGTAGCAGGAACTCGATCAGGAGGCTCAGCCGGACTCCCTGAGTGGCCGGGGCTCCCGGAGGAGGCTGCGGGGCTGAGCTCGGACCCCCGGCGGGGACCAGCTGCCCGTCCGAACCGATTTGAACTGGAGCCATTTTAAAATACAACGGGAGCGATGTACGGCCACGGATCCGACCCTTTCCACTCGCGTTTACCGCAAACTAGTTCGAGAGGATATTATTACACGTTCGTCCTAATGTTTATAGGCGGCGGTAACAATTTCAACCCATGGAGAAAAAAAGAAATGAGTTTGTAACATGTAAGATGTGGAGAGATGGAGCCCCGCCATCACCCACTAGAGCTGAAGCAGGAAACAAAACTCTTCTTTCCCTAAATGGCGCTGGATGAATTATTCAAAATAAAAGTCAAAAACGTGATTTTAAAAGAATTAGATTTGATTTATTTATGTTTTATTTCTTTCATAGTACATAAAAAGCGAAGACTAATTTAATTTTTGAAAATGCGTTTTGTATGTTTGTGAAGTCAATTAACATTTTAAGCAACAATAGCTGCTGAAAAAGGAAAGCATAGAGGACCTTTATTTTGCCAAGGTAAACGGCCGGAAAGAATATCCGGTTTGGAATATATTTGTATTTTTTAATACATCAAACATGACAAAGTAAAAATAGTTTTAAAAACTCGTTAATTTTATGAAATGTGTACTAATTATTTTTCACGAACAAATCAAACAACTTCATTGCTATTCATTTTTAATTATTTTTTTCATTCTGAACAGGACTTCTGTAAACTAAATATCATATCGAGAGAGAACAAAAAATTATGGATGAAATACTTTGCCAAAATACTAATGTTATGTACCAAAACCACATTTTACTCAAATATTTTAAATGTTATGTTTGGGTTATTTTTGCATGCGGTTTTATTTATAGATCTAAATCGGTAGGCTATTAGATGGTTACTTTAGTCAAAAGTGAAACCAAGTGATAAATATTGGTGCAGTTCATTAATAAATAAATAATAAATTATTTATAATAAATGTATAAGATGAGTCTAAATATTTATGAAATTATTATAACAAGTAATTTAAAAACTAATATGACCATATAATATAATTAATAATAGCCCTATACTATCTCTATAGGGTTGGTCTTTGCCCAGTATTTTCACAGCTTTCCAACCATCCAATCACCTGCTGGGAAGTTTACAGTAGATCAGGTGAAGTGCATAAATTATTTTGAGCCTAACGACCTAGATTCAGTATTAATACTCAAAACAAATTTCAAATGATTAAAACGTCGAGTTAAAATAACAGACATAATACAACTAGGCTATACACACACTATAAAATCAAACATGTAATACGCACGGTAAAATGAATAACCTGTGCATGCCAGGTTTCAGTGCAGGGGAGGAGTTTATATAAACAGCTCAGCTCAGTAAAGTGTCCGATGGAAGAGACGCACTAAACTCTACATGGAGGATCACTTTAATGATCAAAGGACGGAATGTTCCGCCGGTTCAGACAGCAACGACTGCCAGAGGTATGATCCTGACTTTATATCACTATGATGAAGTGATGTTACTTATAAAATAAAAATCGCTATATTTTATGGATAGTGGAACAGTCGCCACGAGATGGTCCTAAACACCTGTGCGTCAGGTGATGTTTGCGTCAGTGTCAATATGAACACTTAAACAAATAAAAGACATTTCAGAAATTGTCATGTAATAATAATAATGAACTCGTTTTATTTTAGCTTCATAATTTTATGATATTTCTATTAAAGTTTCGGTTTTTCTTCTTTAACAGTATTCCCTTAAAACAAGTCTTTAAATGTGTCTCTAGGGTGGACCAGTATGGATTTGAGAGAGCAGAAGATTTCAACTATGAATCCTATGAGGAGTTTATGTCCAGGCATTTAGCTGTTGTCACTAGAAGGTCAAACAAGTGGTCAAAACTTTTGCAGGGGACTGTAAAAGTGGAGAAAAATGTAAAAGGTAGGCAATTTAATGTATTATATTATATTTTTTTACTATATTGAATTGACACATAAAGGATGCCGGGTTTTTTTCACTTTTCACTTTTTAAAGCTGTCAATTGGGTTTGCAGTGAAGCGTTATGTGAGGAAGGGGGTTCCATGTGAACATCGCACTCAGATCTGGATGGCAGCTAGTGGAGCCCAGGACCAGTTGGACAGAAATCCTGGCTACTATCATTCTCTATTAAAGGCTGAGCATGACCCTAAAACAGAAGAGGTTATACATGCTGGTAAGTTATTTCTCCAGTCATGAAACCGTGTTTTATTTTAAAGCATGATTTTAAATCAGATTGAATAGGACATATGGGAAACAAAATATTTCTGAGATTTTTTTCCAGATATGCACAGAACCTTCCCTGACAACATTCAGTTCCGTGCCTCCTCCCAGCCATGTTTACAAAAAGCCCTGTTTAATGTACTTCTGGCTTATGGACACCACAATAAGGATGTTGGTTACTGTCAGGTAGGCTACTACTGTCATGTACACATGCCCTTTTACACACATGGCCACTAAAGTGTCACTTGAATCCAGGATGTATTGAAGTTCCTACTGTAGAATAGTTAATTATAACAAGTGAGGAAGTACGACACTCTAAACTGCTGTAATTTAGTGTTGTTTACCCTGTCAATATAATGACTGAACCTGTTGTACCCGTCTGCATTCAAATCAGTAGGCTGCTAAAATGTATCCCTTGTTGCCTTTTTAGGGAATGAACTTTATTGCTGGATATCTCCTCATCATTGCCAAAGATGAAGAGAAATCTTTCTGGTTAATGGATGCTTTACTTGGCAAGATCTTACCAGGTCGGTCACCTTTACCCACTGTATATAACCTAGGACTGCATTGGTTAATCATTCTATTAGGCTTAATCAAAATGTAATAATTTGTTCTGCAACCCCAAACAACTTTCTGTTTCTGAAGACATCATCTAGACCTTGTGGCCAGGGGAAATAATGTTAACCAATAGCCAAATATCTGTTTAGCCATTGCTTTAGGCTAGTGCTCTATGTAATTTAAGCTTAAATCTTGCCATTCGTTAAAGAGATATTTCCCCCAAAAAATGTATATTCTGTCATCATTTACTCACCCTCATATCACCCAACTGTTATGGCTTTCTTTCTCCTAAATATTTGAGAATTAGCTCCATATGTGTCCATATTGGGGAAGTCAATGGTCACCAAAACTATTTGGTTACCGATATCTTGTGTTCCGCAGAAAAAAGAAAGTCATACAGGTTTGAAATGACTGGAGGGTGAGTACATAAAGACAAAATTTACATTTTGGGGTAAATTATTCTCTTAACACAGCAATTTCATATTTGTTAACTGTAATGTTAATGTAATAAATGCTCTGCAAAGTTAATGATAGTTTTGAAGTGCTCAAATCACCCCACCACATACATCTGAATATCCTATTTAAAGGGATACTCCACCCCAAAATGAAAATTTTGTCATTAATCACTTACCCCCATATCGAAGCTTCGTTCGGCCTCGGAACACAATTTAAGATATTTTGGATGAAAACCGGGAGGTTTGTGACTGTCCCATTGACTGCCAAGTAAATTACACTGTCAAGGCACAGAAAAGTATAAAAAAAACATTGCCAAAATAGTTCATCTGCTATCAGTGGTTCAATCTGAATTTTATGAAGCGACAGGAATACTTTTTGTTCACAAAGAAAATAAAAATAACGACATTTATTCAACAATTCATCTCCTCTCTGTCTCGCTGTGTCAACGTAACGCCATTTTGGAGAGCATCCGATGGACCCAAAGTGTGTACACTATTCTCTGTCATCAGTAACACACGGATATGCTGTTTCCATTCAAATCAAAGCATAAATAAAAGTACAATACGTAAGTGATTAATGACAAAATTTTCATTTTGGGGTGGAGTATCCCTTTAAGATATAAATAATCAGAAATGATGAATTCATCATAAATCCATTCTGTATCATGTTCCATATATATGTTTTGAATGTGTATGTGTATATATGTTCCATATGTATGATTTTAATCTAGACTATTACACACCAACAATGCTTGGGCTTAAAATGGATCAAGAGGTGCTTGGAGAGCTTGTCAGGATGAAGGTTCCTGCTGTCTGGCAGGTCATGAATCGGCACGATGTAATGTGGACCCTGGTGGTCTCACGCTGGTTCATCTGCCTGTACGTTGACATACTACCTGTAGAGGTGAGGATGAAGTCAAAGGTTGTACTTTGTGAAAAGAGTTCAGTGGTAAGCTTTGCAGTCATTGAATTCATACAATTTTGAAATCTTGCGAAATCATTAGCCGGTTTTATGTAGCATAAGTAGAGTTTTTAATGCTGATATTGAATGTAATGATTGGTAGCGGTGTGTTTTTCTCAGACAGTGCTGAGGATATGGGACTGCCTTTTTTACGAGGGATCCAAGATCCTGTTCCGAGTGGCTTTGACTCTGATTCGTCACCATCAGAACCTCATTTCAGAAGCACAGAGTCTCCCAGAAATTTGCGAACGCTTTAAACAGATCACTCACGGGGAGTACGTAGAGGACTACCATACATTCATGCAGGTCAATTCTATGGATGCTGTTTACTTAGGCCTACTAACTAAACTAATACTTACTGACCTCTTTATAATTATGTGTTTGTTCTGAAGATTGTTTGTTTGTCATCTCCCTTCAGAAAATCTTTATGGAGCCTGGAGGTCTCTCTACAGCAACAATTACTAAACTCAGGAAGATGTGTAGGAATCGCATTGCTTCTGTCTAAAGCTCCTTTACACTAAATGGTGAACATGGACATACAGTTCTGCATGTTCAGCATATGAGATGAGAATCTATTACTTACTGTGTGGTGAAACTTTATGGTATGTTAAGCTTTTATATGAATATTTTAAACATAATGAAAGGAATACACTACCTTTCCAAAATCTGGGGTCAGTAAGTTTTTTTTTTGAAAGATGTCTCTTATGATTACCAAGCCTGAATTTATTTCATCAAAAATACAGCAAAACAGTAATATTGTAAAGTATCATTTCAAATTTAAAATAAGGCAGCAGCTACTTACACCAAGTGAAAATAAAGGTGGTTTTTTTACTAATTAATTACCTGCACCTCAGTATTGTAGTACATTTATAAAACAGTATGCAATAATAACGTATTGAGTGTAAATTATAGTTTTAATTCAAATTATTAAATGGATGCCACCTTATTGGGACAATAAAGCCCTCCCTACACCTACCCAATACTTTATTTTCAGCTTTTTGATTATTTTATTGAAAATAAATGCCTTTCCGATGCGATATGAGATTTGAAAAGGGAGGGAAAAAAAGTTCGGTTAAAGGCGGGTTCGAACTCGAGTCGATTGCATCAAAAAGCACGCACTTTACCATCTACGCCGCTGAAACTTAAGTAAAACAAGCGTCTTTTTTCAATGTTGACTATCCCAATCACACGTTGGTGGGTGGAGTTAGTGTAAATAGCCTTTGCCAACAAGGGGGGCTAGTTGCATTTAGTGCAAATAGACACTCCGTTAAAATAATGTTTTCTATTTATATAGAAAGGTTTAAATATGTAATTTTGATTCCTGTGATGTCAAAATGTGAATTTTTAGCAGCCATTACTTCAGTGTCACATGAGCCTTTAGAAATCATTCTAATTTACTGATTTGATGTTGCTTAATATTAATATTTCATGGATATGGTGATAAATATTATTTGATTAATGGAAAACTGATAAAGCATTTATTGAATGCTTTTGAAACATTAGAAATGTCTTAAATTTTAATCAATTTAATGTGTCCTTGCTGAATTATTCTTTTTCAAAAAAAATTTACTGACCCCAACCCTTTGAACAGCAGTTCATCCCCCCCAAAAAAGTTATCATTTACTGGAGGCATGCTGTTCCGAACTTGTACGATCTTTACTGTTTGAGTGTGTGAAACACAAAAGCATATTTTGAATTTTCATTTTTGGGTGAACAATCTAAGAGGAATTTACTTTTTTCATTTTTTTACTTATAACAACCAGTTTTCTGTTATAACTAAATGCTTTAACTAAATAAAGATACGTAACAAGCAAACTCTTTTTCTTGTCTTTTATTTTTCACTTTATTTAGAAACTTAGAATCGCATTCCCTTAAAACAACATGAACTTCATAGCAATCAAGGCAACACTTCAATATCCACAACAATTCCATTTATGCAGTCATTCCATATGAAGGCGCATCAGAAAGGAGAGATTCATCCATCATATGATCAAGCGTGTTTTTAGTGCACTCCTTGTGTTTGTAACAGTTAACCATTTACCTGGGTCTATTATAGTCTAAACCTACTTCAAGTTATTCAGAACTTCCTGTTGTGTTAGTGTGAATATACCCTTTGTCCATCCAGTAGTGCAAAACCATAATATTTCCACACTCTAGCAGAATTTCCCTTTTAACATTTTTGAATGAGTGCAAATACAATGCTAAATGAAAGCAAGCAGGCTATATAGTTTTGATATGTAGTATGAGAGGGAAACAGAGCTATTTAGTGTTATTGAAGGGTATTCTACTCTAGAAAGTTACTTTTCATTAAAACTTAGTACCAAACTGACATCCGACTCGACACTGTTATGCAAGGCTTTTTTAACAGTATTAAATGAATTATTTTCCTCCAATTTCTTGAATCTCAAAAGCTGAGTCTTGTATAGTGTTCAACTCCAAATGAGAACTTTGAGATCAGGATCAGGAAGTAGTGTTAAATATCTAGTCCCTTTTAGACTGAGCAGTAACAGCATCAGTTTTCCCTAAATCCTTGTGTTTATATAAATAAAACGCATGAGGTTAAATTTAAGAATATGAGGTATCAAACAGATCGTATGCTTTCTAACCCAGATTAAGCTTAAATAACAAACACCAGGCATTCCTCTAGATAAGCATAATCTGGTTCCTGGAAACAATACCTTAGCATGACCTAGAGTCTCAAACACACCTTTGATTTTTCCCTGCACCCGTGAGTATGCATTAATTATACTATGTTTAACATAATACAACAAAAAGTCCAGGAAGCGCAGGTCCACCTGAGCGATGGCAGGTGAGACACCAGCAGAGGGCAGGGTGGGTTCAAAACTAGGCAGCTGCAGTTGTTGTAGTGCTGTTGAGTCCAGATTAGAACAGAAATCGGTGGTGCCTACACATCCTGGCTTGAAGAATATGAGGTTAGATGGTCTGGTAGCCTGCATGACTTCTGTTCCTGCCAATAAGGTAGGCCAGGATCACGATGAGTACTAGCACAGCCAACGCAGCACCCACAATAATGGGAATCAACATGTCGTCTTCATCTAAATCACACTCCTCAGCTAGAACAGAGACAGAGTGAGAGGAGAGAAGGTGGTGGAAAACATGAGAAAAATTGGAAAACAATTTCTGAAAAAAGATAGTAGTCCACTGTATGAAGAATGTTTGGGTATAATATGTCACAGTTTTCTTTATTTTGCTATCCTCACTTACATAAATGTATTATAGTGTCCTGCACCCACTAGTAAAAAAAATATACTTATATATTTTTAGTTATATACTTTTTTTTTTTTTTTACTAGTGGGTGCAGGACACTATAGTTCTTTTTTTGGCCAAAAAAATATAGAAAAATGTCAAAAAAGGTCTAAATATAAATATACTTTAGATTTTTTTTTTTTTCATTTAAAATTCTAATAATATTGTTGCGTGTCATTTTTATTGGAGTGGTTGAACGACACAGTAACCTTATGCAAAAGTTATTGAGTTCATCATCTTCACATTGTTATGACAACTAAGCATTTTATGCTGCGGATTAATCTTGTGTTGAACCCAGAACATTCCTTGAAGAATTAAAGGACAAAACTGAGATATGTTAAAAGAGAGAAAAGAAAAAGAAAAACCTGCTCCAAAATCTCCATTGACACCAAAAGGCTGCACTTGAAGCTGGAAGGTGTTGAGAGAGAAATCCTGTGTAACGCTCAAGATCTTCTCCTTCTGACACATGTAAGAGTGGCCCAGGGTTCCCACCATGTAGTTCAGAGTGGTGTTCCTGAAAACAAGGCCCTCTGGGCAAAAAAAATTAAATTTGCTCAGATTTTAAAAACTAAAACTATTAAATATGGACTATTTAATACTGACTTACTAGCCATATCAGGTAATGCAGCGGACAACTCCAACCCACTAAGATGATACTTGTTTGATGTGGTATTCTAAAAAGGAAACAAGCAGATTTCATATTTTATGATGACACCAACATGGTCTGAATAATTTAAGAGGGCATTAGGGGAAATAATTGGAGGTGATGTGAAATCTACCAAAGAAAAGCTGAAAGTCAGATTAATGTTGTCCTCAGAGAGTACGAGAGTTGCACTGTCCGGATCGCAGGATCCAGAGGATTTAACCAGGTTTGGATGCAGGTTCAAGACCTCCTGGACAGTCTGGAAAGAAAGGTATGTTTACATTTACAAATGGACTAAACCTTCATTACTCCGAATTATAATCATAAAATGGTCATACAAATCCCTTTATCCCAGCAAATCCCTTTATTTACAACAACCCAAGGAATTTTAATAATGCCAAAATAAATGGCATTTTTCATAGAAATGAAGCATACAGGTCCTTTTTCTATGTATCATCTCAGGTGCACAAGTTAAGAACGGAAAATTAAATTGTCATATAAAAAAAAGTTTGTTTGTTTACCTACTGAACATAAAAGGAGATATTTAGCACAATATTTCAAGTTACACCTGTGCAATGAAAGTTGCATGTGCAAATACCTTGCCATGAGAGCTCGAAATAAAGCTAATGTTGAGCTGCAGTCCCATCCGTGCCATGAGACAGACAGCATAAGAGCCATTGGTGACATTGTAGCTGCCTCGCTCAGGGGGTCCAGGGGTTACAGGAGAAGCTGGAGGAGAGCTGGTTTCAACAGCGACCACAGTGGGCGGAACATCAGCGGTCAAAGTCTGATGTATAGTGAGAGCTGGAACGGTAATGTCATTATTTTTAAAAAGCTCCAGATGAGTTGTAGCACTGGTTAGGGTTAAAGGTGCACCAAGTAAGTTTTTGCTACACTACGCTTATTCATTAAAATAGCATAAGTAATTTTAGACTTTATACTGACATCTATTGACATGGATGCATTGTATTTGTTTACTAAATGCTGCTTCACCAAACCAGTATATTTATTTTTTGTTATTATCATAATTATTTGATGAAGCAAATTGTACCACAGGCTGCTCAATTAATGGCAATATGGTGGCACCCATGAGGGGGCGACCCTTACGTGTACACGGTAAGTTACAGTTTCTTTTTACATATACTGAGCCTTATTAAAAGTACATAATCATCCAATTTCTTAATTTTATAAACGTTTCTTTTCTTTTCTTTTTTTTAAATACATATATAAATACTGAAGATCTGCACCTTTAAAAATGTATTAACTGGTAGTCAAAAAACAGCATGGATATGGTCGTTTTACAAGATATATCTGTAAATATATACAAATATTTCCCTCCAAAATGAGAAATACTCAGATTTTCTTACACAGCAGACATACGTAGGACACTGTTTTGCAGAAATACACATTATTATTTTAAAAAAAAACATAAGAAATTAAAGAAAGAAAGAAAAACACTGTAACGTTAGCGTCTCCATAAATATATGGACTACTAGACCGTTTCTTAATATTAATTAGTTAACCAAAATATAACCAGACCAAATAGTCCTGCCGCCCAAAATAGACTGTATTTAAATCAAACTTACCTAACAGCAGGCTAAAAATCGCGCCGGAGGGCATGTTTTGTTTGCGGATGATGGGGATCATGTTTCTTGACAAAGTAAACCAAAACACGCTCGATGGAAAAACAGATGATGGCAGACTGTGCAATATGCGCCTTCAAACGGACTCTTCAGATAACTGTCGTTATGGTGCAGACGTTAAGACCGCTTTGAACTGCCGCTGTGCCAAATCTGCATCTGATAAACGCACTAGGCCAGATTTGTTTAGTTTCTCGTAACCGCAGCAGAAACACTAGCGTCATGTGAGCGACTGCTAGCATCAAGCAACAACACCAATGAGCATGCGCATCTTATACTTTTTTTTTTTTTTTTTTTTTAAATGCATTTTGTTGTTGTTCTTTTAGAACAGATAGAAAACAGTGTACCATGGAGTGCTGCTATCTATGTCGATAAATAAAATAATAATAATAATAATAATAATAACAATAATAACAATAATAAATGATTCATGATGCGTCACATTTCAGTCATATAAATTAATATTTCTGTAAGCGTTGTAATAAATTATTAGTTCTCGGATAGCCAGTGAATCATAAAATAATTCAAATAATCGTAAAAATACACATCAATGTATAACATTTCCTGTAGTGTAGTATTTCATCGTGATAACTATAACGAGCCACAGAAGGAACCGTTTGTGTGTGCGCGCGCGTGTGTGTTTTGCATTTTGTTTAGTCGTGATTAATATTTCGACAATTATAAACAAGTAAGTTATTGGCTATATTGTATGTTCCCTGTGGTTAAGCGGTAGGGCCTACTTAAAGAATGGTGAAATATCGTGAAAATCTAGGCTAGATATATTTTAAAGTGGCTACAGATAAGTGATGTAGAAATGAGTGATGGAATGAGGATACATGTGACTTAAGATACTCCTAAGTGTCACATCACAGAGACAATTTACAAGGAGGCGAAAGATTTTAGGACCATTCCACAGTGCCATCACATAAGTGTGATAACTGACCTTTTACCCTTTTATGTTGCTTGCAATGGTTTATTTAAAGAGCCATAATTATCTTATGAAATTTATCTAACACTTCTTTTCTTTGAAAATTCAAAATGTCCAGTTTTTAATGTTTTTAAAACTTTTCTTCATGGTTGTGCAAATATTAAATGAACATTCCATTAGATGATTCTGCAAACATTATAGGAACGCTATACTTTCGAATGGTCTCTATGCATTCTGAAAGTAAAGTAGTAAAGTGATTTAAAAGTAATGATATTTTATTAAAAAAAAAAAAAAAAAAAAAAAAGGTTAGACGGACATCCAAAGGAAACATTAAAGAAAATAAAAAAATGGATAAATCATGTTTTTGTGTTAACATTTTGAAAACATTATCAAAGACCACATGACTTCGAACGGACGTTCTTTTAATGTTACTTTAAGAATGTTTGTTCATAACTTTGAGGGAACTTTGCCAAAATGTTAGACAAAGATCTGAAAATGCTCTCTTTTAGCTGGGCCCTTGCTAAAGAAAAAAATACTCTAATTTAAGCTAGTCTTGTAGCTCAACCACACCAATGGCAAATGCAAAACAGCAGGGGGCACAACATGTACAAACTAGCTTGTGAAATGAAAGTTGCAAGCTATTTTCAATTAAAAAACAGAAAAAAAAAAATCCCACTTTGATTAATTTTTTATAAGAGTTACAGGTGAAGTTTTTGATCTCTGTTTTGAAGATGTTGCCTGATTTGATTTTTTCCTTAACTGTTAGAACAAATATTTCTATTGTAAATGATTTCCTGCAGGGGGAAAAGAAGTTTGATTCAGATTTGTTATGAATACATCAACCCAATGCTGTTAAAATGGAAAAATCAAACTCGGCAGACAGTGTAACTTTCGTAACCTGCAATACTGATGAAAGACACATAACTGTTAGCGTGAAGATGGTCTAAAAATATACAGGAAATGCTGGTGAGACTTTTTTGAGATGAGAGGACAAGAGACTCTTTGGTGGAGGCAGTGGTTGTCATTCACTAGAACAGAAAACACAGGGCTAGGGCCACTTCCTGTTAGGTAAAAGACTGACAGTAGAAGCAATCAAAACAGAAAGGCTAAAAACTGTTGCACATCACCTACAGGCCAAGCAACAGGAAGGTAAGGCATCCAAAGAAACTCATCATTTCAAGGAATGTAATGGAAATGAGCAGGACAATCACTCTTTTGTTCTTGGCCTCACATGTGTCCTCCACAGGTAAAATCGTTTATTTTGCTCTCTACATACTTATTGCATAAGGTGCCTTCCATCTTCATACATCTAGCACATTCAGCGCAGAGTTTTGATGGTTTACTATATGGGTTGTGAAATCTGTATTCGTCGCTGTCTGGAGTGAATATTATAGAAATTGAATATTAGACTTCTTTTATCTGTTTTCTACTGTAAAGAACATTGAGGTCAAACATCAGGACATTTTCATGTGGCCATTTTAGTTTCCCGGTACACTCTGTGACGACTGTGCAATACACTATTGTGTATGTATGGAAAGATGAAAGGATTTCAGCATTACTATAATGATTTGTAACTGTCATCTTCATTCTTAAATATCGTTTCCTGAGATTCAAAAAGAAGGATCCAAGAAAAGCAACTCTGACACACAAAAGCAACTCTCCTTTTACGAAACCCGAGGTCAAAACTGACAGAATCAGCAAATGGCAGCTTTTCAAAAGTCAACAACATTAATGGCCGCTTAGACACACCTATTGTAGGATACTTTGATTGTTATTTTTATTTACCAAATTTAATTTAAAACAAACAAGTTTTTATATTTTTCTTATTATTATCATTAATGATATTATTTTATTGTAGTGGTTGTTGGAAGCATTATTTAAAAGTTATAGTAAAACAAATACAACAGCAAATTATGCAGAAGGTGATTATATATTCAGTATAAAGGCTTAGGTAATTTAAATAATTGTTTTTTAATTATGGAATAATTGTTTTGATATCTTTAACTAAAAAGTAAAGTACAACAAGCAAATTCAACCACAGAGTTGATTCAGTTTTTAGGAAAACAGTATTAGTATTACTTAAAAGGAATGTTTGGTTGTGAAGTAATATTTTAGAAACATGCCTGAATTTTACTAGAGCATTTGTACAAATACACAAAAAGTTTGTGTGGCAAATTAATAACAAAACATGGCAAAAAGGCAACAAACAAATTTTTCAATATCTGTTAAATATGTCTGTGTTTGCTGCCACACCGTAACTGGAAGAATTTATGTGCAAGTTTGAGGCAACAGTGAGAAAAATAGATAACTGACAGCATAGCCCCTTAAACATTTTGAATGTACAACGATTTTAACTCAAATTCAAATACACATCTACTAGATATTTCTGACATTTGGAGCGAACTGCAAAATAATTGAATCTGTTGCATATGATAATGCTATCTTAGCAGACAATTAATATATATATATATATATATATATTTCTCATTTTCTTAATTCATCATGATTCTGTGTTGCTGTCATATATTGAATAGAATCACACTAGGTAAACAACTTTATTTTAGTATTAATAGCTTCTTCAAGCTAATTAGGGGCCTAAAATAATTTTTGTCATCAGTGACGACTTTAAATTTACAACGAATCTCAATCTTAAATTTGTAATGAATCATTCTTTTATATTAAGCAAACAAAATTCAGCTAAGAAGTAATGCATTAGTGATAAATGCATTACTGTAAAACAATCTGTCGGGGCATTATCTATTAATTGTATGCAACGCGTTAATGCTAAAACACGCAAATTCAGAATACAGGTGTTTTTTACGGAACAAATTCTTCACTTTTATACAGTGCCAGTACGTTGTTTTGTTTTGCTTTGGTTTTTTTGAGTTTATAAAGATTTTATTTGTCTAGTCTTATATACTGTATATTGTCCTTGCTTCTGTATGCAATGATCTTGCAGAAGAAGAGTGCTTTTTACCCCTATGGCATGTGAAAGGTGTGTGGTCAGTTTGCTATCCTTCATCCACCAGCCCCCATAAACACCAACTTGATCTGCAGTGATGCAATGGGGGCTTCACTGTTTTGTGCTCATTCTTGCAATTAACTAGACCCATGCAGAGAAACCACCAAACTAGATGACACACACACACACACACACACACACACACACTTACATTTACACAGAGATCACAGAGAGACAAACAGAGGAGCCTGGGCCCCTTCTGCCTCAAACAGGAAGGCATGAGTTTTTTTTTTTTGTTTTTTTTTGTGAACCACTAAACAAATTACGGATGAGAGTGAGGAATGAGACTCATTCCTTTTACGTGCAATTATGCAAGAATCGTCTACAATAATATTTCAATAGGCTACCAAACAAGCAGTTTAAGATCACAGTAAATGCCGAATGAACTCCGTCGACAAAGCATACTGTATATTGCATGTTAGTTTTACTTACTTTCTTTTCATGCATTTATCTAATCATTGTCTGTTTATCTATCATTTAAATTTATGTATTTCAACAGCGGTAGAGTGTTAGGTTAACTAGACCAAAGTTTATTTGATAAGAGCTTCCTGCTTGCATTACAGTTATTTTTATCACAATTACTTGAATGTTTTTTATTTGTCCCAATGATAGGCAAGTATCATTAGTGCAGGAATGTCTTGATATCTTTGAGAACTGATTACATTTAAAAATCATTGATTAAAGTTAAATATGGTTAGATATGGACGTTTATCAATAAAACCTTGCTAATTTAATAAATCACAAACCAATGCTTGTTAAGTACTTGGATGTGGCCCATCTTCCTCTGTTTAAGAGGAATAATTGTGAATGCAATATATATATATATATATATATAGTGCATGCAATATTATTTTCATCTAAGACCAATGTAACTCCATTTTTGTCCGTTTGTACCATTTGTGTTGTGCAGATATGACAAACCATAGTGCAAATACTAGTATTCAGAAGATTTCCATATACACATTTACGTTATTTCAAGTCACGCTCGTTAATAATTACATTTTATTAGAAAACGCATTTAGACTTGTTTAGTTCACGATCAAGACATTTACGGTCTTCAAGAAACATCAAGTAATCTCAAATACTATCCATAGATTTATTTTGATTATTCTGTTAAATAAGAGAGTCTGCGGCATATTGAGCAGTCTGATTAAATGTTCCATACATGTGTGCACTGTTTGTATTTATTTATTTTATTTGAATAGGGACAGTGTACTATTTTTAATAAATGTTTCCATTCAATGCATTGTACCGGATTTAGACAGAGGCTAATTTTCATCCGCAGTCCCTTGGCAGGTTGTAACTAAACCACCTTTAAAAAACGACTACACATTACATACAATATATTAAGACACCTTCTGTAATATTTAGGCTAAAATGCATATAAGTTATCTTTCAGTGTTTTGTTGGATTTGTCTTAAAATTTCAGTACATTTTAACTGGTCTCTGTGCTTTGTTTATAAAGTTGTAAAGTCAGTTCGCATTCTTTTCATCTAATTCAATAAATGCAAGCATATAATTTGTGTCGCTTTTGAGATGCCCCTGTTTAAATTTAAATAATTTACAAGAATTAACATGAGAGAAAGTCATTGTATATTAATCAGCGACTCTAGAACTAGACATGAAAGCCTTGGTACTGGAAAGTTGTATCAACATCCCATAGACATTTAGGCATCTCATTTTTTCATTTTCATCTCATCAACTTCTTTTTGTGCCTTAGAACTAAACTAACATGATCTAATCTAAATACAGATTTTTTTTTCTTTCTCTATTTGCATGGTGGTTTAGGTACTAGATGTGTTTTTGGCTCATTTTTCCATTCTCTTATGTATTCTTTCTTGTTTTCTTTCTTTTTAACATTAAAAAACCAACTAAGCAGAGAAAGAAAGAAAAGAAGACACACATTACAAAACATCCATAAATAACCAGAACAAGCCACCAAATTCAAAACACCATGTTTTAGTTGAGTACTTCATGAAAGTCTTTTAAAAATGTTTGTTTTCTTTGCAGAGGCCATGTCTGCGGGTGACCCAACGTATTGCTATATTTTAGATGTTTTTCTGCTGCTGTATTCTATCATTTTTACAGCTCTCTACTTCAGAGAAAAGGTAAGTTTAGCTCTAGCATGCACCATTCGTTCCAAGTGACGAAATTTACCTCCCAGTTTTAACTGCTAATCTGTGTTCTGCCTTGTATTGCTTAGTTTACAAGGGAAGGGCCTGTTCCTCCGGATCCTGCGTCCCCGGCCCGTAACCCAAATGAGCCTGTCTATACAGTGAGTTCTTATTAATATATAAGTCTCCCAAATAGAGGTTTATGTTCAAGGTTCAAATATACTGTATTGGTATGTATTACATTGAATGGGTCATTCCTACTATGAAGTGCATTTTCATCTCCTTATCATGGGTGTAATATCTGATAAAATATTAAACCCCCAATTTTTATAGATGAAGTTTGAGCTTATTTTAAGTTTGTAGCCATATTTTTGATGTGCATGGTTGCTTTGCACTTCTGAAAATAATTTTATTAAGCAATTTATTAAGTCCCATCTTTTTTCCTTTCTATAGGCTAATCAAAAACGTTACAAAAACAAGCCTATTAGCCTATTTTCGCCATCTGTTATATCTCAAACAACTCTGATGGTCTTTTGGCAGACATAGAACAGCTAAAATCCAACTTTAAGTATCAAAAGAAAACGCTAACATTCTTCGTTCTGGATGCACAACACGGTATCTGTTTGCAAGAGTCTGTTTACAGCCAAGTAGGCCTGACCTACAGGATATGCACTCTGACTAATTTTTAATCTAACATTTTGTGGGTACTGAAATGGTTGAAAAACTCAAATTAAATGTTAATACTTAAAGGTAAAATCAAATATAGGCCTATGTAGGTACGTTTTTACTTCATTCAATTCGTACCCCGAGTCTGACCAGAGCTTCTAAAAAGTCTAAAAACCCTTAAACTACAAAATAAGCTTTTTTTTTTTTTTTTTTTTTATCGTGACAAAATTCAAAAACACTGCCTAATTGGAATGACCCAAATGACACAACGTGCGTGCTGTATTTCTTAGGACTTGGATCTGCCTCAGACGAGTTCCGATTATCAGCAACTGGATAGACCGGTGAGATTATTTATGTTTTAATTTACTATACAAGTTTACATTAGCCACAAAGGCAGAGAGCATAGAAGTGCATTAACTGCAAATTAATGATATCTAGTGTGTTGTACACATACTTTACTTCCTGCCTTGATCTCCGATTTTGCTTGTAATCTATGATACAGTATGATAAACGTTAATTACAGTTCTAAAAGTTATTTTTAGATGCCTACCAACATCTACCTCATATTTACATATTTCAGATAAGAAGACGAGAGCCAGAGACACATTATCAGGTCAGTAACACTTGTCAAAAAGGATGTGAAATAAGATGAACCAGATAAAGTGTCTTACCTTGTCACATTTTTTATTCCTGCTGCCCTCCTGTGGTTGTTTACAGTTGAGCACTTATATTTGTCATCGTTCTGCAATGGTGGTTGGTGTATTTAATTTGGTTTGTGTATTTTATAGGAATTGAGAGCACATACAAGTGATGAATACCAGGAAATAAGAACTAAAGGGACCAAAGTAAGTGTATCAAGCCTACGAATATGAGAAAAGTGTGTGGGTTGTGGGGTTAGGAAGTGTTTCTGATGTGAGGTTTACCCAGCAGTGATGCAAAATATCCTCACTATACTCAGCTCAGCTGACAAATCAATCTAAATATCAATGTTCTATTTCTGCAGCCTCGCAAAGGCAAGAACAAATCTAATGAGGTAATGTACCAATTACTCATCTTAAACACTTGGTTTGATATGTATCCTAATGGCATTCACATATTTAAACATAAAAAAAATACCTTTTTATGACCACTTTGTATATAACATAATATTTATCTACAAATAGGTTCATACAAGCATCTTTTTAACAAGTTACTATTCCCAAATTTATCCTCTAAGTTAATTGTCTTGTAAGTGTTCTAGGTAATCACAACATAGTAGGTTTAAAACAGATTACAGTTTTGTATATAAAAAAAGAAGAAGCCAAAATTCATCTGTTTAAGTCATTGGTTTATTCCTTTAAAGGGTCGAACAGGGAGAAACAGGGATGCAGCCGAGGCTGTGGAGATGGAAACTTTTCCCACTGATACATTACACAATTAACACACAGCACAAGTTCAGGAGCAACCTGTATATCTGCCAACTAACAGATAAATTGTGTATCTTGTTGTATGTTGAATGCATTTATATGTTTTTTGTTGTTGTTGTTGTATTTGTTACTTTGCCTAACCTGTATTTTGTAGTCTTGCATATACTACAATTCAATGGTTCGGTTTCAGTAAGATTTAAAATAAATAAAATGTAATACTACTATTTAGCAAGGATGCATGAATTTGATCAAGTGTTGGTAAAGACATGTTTATAATGATAAAGATTTCTATTTCAAATAAATGCTGTTCTTTTGAACTTCTTCTATAAATATTAAAAATATAAAGCAGCACAACTGCATCCAACATAAATGTTTTTTAAGCACCAAATCAACATATTAGAATGAATTCTGAAGGATCATGGGACACTGAATTCTGGAGTAATGACTGTTGAAAATTCAGCTTTGCTGTAACAGGACTAAACAAACACATTAAAATATACAAAAATAGACAAGTTATTTTAAAATTGTATTACTGTTTTACAGTTCTACACTTTTGCTGTATTCTAATTAAAAGCATCTTTAGCGAGACTTTTCAAAAATCTTGCAGACCCCAAACTTTTGAACTGTAGTGTGCGTTATGTATGCATGTATAGACACTTTTTTTTATTATAATACAGGATATTGAAATGTTAATGCAAGGCATTAACAGATCATTTTTTATAAAATTTTATAAGACAATTTAAGTACTAAACCTCTGTCTGGAGATGCAGTACTGTTTTCTTTTCTTTCTTTAACATATTTTGTGTGTAAAATACCATATTTTGTGTGTACTACTGTAAAGGCTAAAATAAATTGAAATATCAACTCCATAAATTCATCAACATGATCCAAAATATGGCAAAATATTAACAGACCAAAGACATGTAAGAATATTAAAACACTTGGAAAATGGTTTAATGATGTTTACAACAAAAGAGAACTGTACAGTTACAGTAAAAGATTATCTTTATATATATATAAAAAACAAACAAAATACAGCAGACAAATGCATCAAATCTACCATGTATCCTGATTCACATACTTATATTCTACACAATCATTCAGTTCTAAGCTACAGCGATGTAGCCATTTAGCGTTCAGTCTTGGGTATATGTCGCTTGATAACAGGCCAAGAGTGGCACTAGAGTTCAGGTCTGTAGTGATACTCAGAATCCAACCAATCATCACTATTACAACAGTGAGTTACAGCGTTCTGAAGGGAGATATAGAAGTACAATCTACGGTATGTGACAGGGTGAAAATGGAACACATTCCTTGAGCTTCAGCCACAGGAAACATGGAAATGAGAGTATAGAGAGGGATTTCTTTTGAAATCAGTGACTAAATTATTATGTACATAGTCTTTTTTATCTTAACCTTTTTTCTCTTTTGTTTTAAAAACAATGATAAGTTGGGCAGTGAAACTGATATCACATACATTGACACATCCAAAAACATACAAAAATACTATTTCTTTAACCTACAGTAAGACAGTTTTGCAGTTAAATTCCATGCTGTGACAGAAAAAGAGCAACAGATCCAACGAACAAGAAAATGAAAAACGACAAACTTTTTTTCCCCCCATAAGCATCTCAGAAAAATACCAAAATATACATCTAAGCTTTGGAATTACTGAGGTTAGGACTACTGTCAGAGCTGGGTTCTGTTTCTTAATACACAAGCTGAAGGGTTTGGGAAGGAAGAGGAAAAAGAACAGAGTAATCTTTGGTATCTGCACTTGTAAAACATTTCATATTTGGATATTTTTGCTTTGGGATAGAGCTTATAGTTGCTTTCGACCCTCCACTCGGCATAAAACTATTAAGATCCATCTGAAAAGGGCCGTGTCGCACAGACGCCGCCCTTGCAGGATGGAGGACAACGATGCATAGTTGCACAGCTGATCAAACCAATTGAAATCATGATAGTGGAAACAGCAAAGCTAGATAAAAGACATCGACAGAACAGCGAAACCACGGGACGACAGCACCTAAAAGACGACTATGGAGAGACGTTGCATGTTTTCAGTAGACAATCATAGAAACAGTGTTGCCTTGCTGCAGCCACAGAGTGGAACTCCAGAGGACAGTTTATCCTGAGCAGGTTGCAGGGAGCCCAGGACATCCTTCAGCATGTATTAATAAACATCACCCAGCCCACGAGGGGTTACTTTAAGTCCTTTCCAGAAGCCGGCAGAGCTGTTTTGCTTCCTCTTTCTACTAAACCCTGCCCACTTGGCCACAAGTGACCAATGATCTAAAACCGCAAGCTGATGGTTGAGGCAGGGCACTAGAAGAGAGAGTTCAGTCCATACAATCACATTGAAAGTCTTTGGTTACCACTGAGAAGGTGAGGAACAAGCAGACCGCAAACCCAGAAGAGCAAACAGCGCAAACCCTGCAACAAATAAGGATTAGGGGTTTATAAAGAAGACGATTGTCAAATCATAAAAAAAGCTTTGGTATAAAATTAATAAGGGGCTATAGTGTGAACTTAAATTTGTGTTGAAAGCAAAACATAAATAAGTGGGATGGGTTTCTAATATGCATGAGCTTGTGCGGCCTTCTGGGTATCCATCTGGTTCCTCGCTCAAAACTTTAAACAGACATCTGCAGGCTTCTGTTCTGGGACCGATCTTTTTTTATTATTATTATTTCATCTTTTGAAATAGATTAAAGCAAGTTTTTACTCAGTTTCGAGTTATAAATGAGGTATACAACAGCTCCTTTACTCAGACCAGCTCTCACTCGGCTCTCTGGTGCATGACCTCTTCTGCAACTATCCTATTTTGTCACTAGACTGAGGGTCTACAGCGGCAAACCCCGCTACAATCGTGAAACTATCCAATCACAAGTCAGAGCATCCACACACGCCAAAATCAAGTGCCAAAAAGGATCCGCAACAACTTCAAATGTACAGAGCTGTTGCCAGGTTCAACATCCTTGGATAAATCACATCCCAAACATCTCATGAGCACACAGGTTAAAAAGGATATCATTTACAGCCAAGTGGTCAATTGCATCAAATGATGTATGATGCGTCCTTATATCCACTTAAAAAAAATCAGTTTCCTGTATTTCCTACCAATGAGTCTCACCAAAAAGTCTCACTTTTAAGATATGATGTCAGACAGAACCTCTCTAAAGTATTATCTTTCAAAGTAAATGCACCACTAGCGCCCCCTACGTATCAGCTGGAGTTGAGTTATTAGTAAAGCTTTTAACAGGTATCCAACCGGCTTGAATTTTACCTACAAAAAATAGGTAGCAACACTTCCAAAATATCACAAAACACAAATAAAACTCACAGCGTTATTTTCATGGTTGATATGCACCATGTGAGTTTTTACATGCGCGCACACACACTCACACACACACACACACACACACGAATTCACAACCAAACAAAATCATCTCTCACATCAACATATTACAGTTTGCTACAATGTGTCAAACTCAGAAATAATAGTAAGGCATAAATGATAAATGCAAGTTTTTGTCAAACTAAGAAAGCCAGTGACATTGCTCCCTCATGATATACAAAAAAAGGCATAAAGTAATTAAACTCAAATGATTGTTAAAGATTGTTAAAAAGCAACATGGCAAATAAAATTCAGAAAAAGTAAAACAAACAAACAAACAAAAAAAACTAATTTGGTGCTATCAAGCCTGTTACATCAATGAAAGCTTGGGGCTTTCCTTTAGGAGCACCATCACAAGCCCCTCCCACTCAAACAAACCACATTTAAATGTGGGCAGGGCACACAACAGCCACTCCCACATCACAAGGGTGTGGTTGCAATTTTTGGTCTTGACTTTTTTTTGTTTATTTTTTATTTTTTAGAATAGCTATAATATAAATGAAGTAATTTTTTTTCTTTTTTTTTTCCTTTTAGTGAATAAGCATGACAAAAACACTACATTCAAACTAGATATTAGTTCAAATATAAAATATGAGCATCTTACATAAGTGAATATATATAGAATTTAGAAAAGAAGTTCTCTAATCTTTGAGTCATTCCTCAGATAAATATATCAGTAACTCCCCACAGTCCCGGCAACCACCGGGTCGTGACACTAATGCGCAAAACAACACATAAATCTACACGTCCAGAGAGGCTACGTTGAAATTTCCGGACAGAACCAGCGGAATGAGCAGCAACAAGACCCAGCCGCAAAGACAAAGGCTTTTTTTTTTTTTACTTTGGCAAGTAGGATAACAAAATATTCATTACAAGTTAACCTGGACATACCCTTTAAGTAGTAGTAGTAGTACTTGAAATAGCAGTAGTAGACTTATGTGACAATATTATTACAGATTTTCCTGTTATACTTTGTAGTTTTGTTCTACACGTTGGTCATTTTAAAATGGACTGCTAGAAACAGCTTTTGTACATTGGAGTTGACTACTGGTGTCTGCTTAAAGTGAACCTTCCATGTAAGTGCTGCTGAGGTATTTCAAATCATATTATCAATAAAACACAAGTAGCGTCGCTAACAAACAGTCGTAACAAAAATTGACAGACATGGCCACAGTAACGAATGACAAAAGGGACAGTAAGGGGAGACTCTGACCTCTTCATCACAGAATTTAAAATGTGAGAGAGTTAAAAGCAATGCTACGGATGAAACGGTACTGTAATTCTCCCAGAATACCTGTTCTCCATTGTTCATTAACAAGAACAACAACAACAAAAAAGCAAGTCTAAACAGTGTACCAATGCAATACTAAAAATCCATCTTCTTGTCAAATGCCTTTTTCACTTTCACAGGTTCTTCTAGATTTTAAATGAAGAGTTTGGTGGACTCTTAATATTTCTATTGCTATTCATTCGTCGAAACGCAGCATGGGTGTTGAGTCCTATGAGATTACATCCAAAACAAACACTCGCCATAAAGGTAAAAGAATTAAATGAAGGACACAGACTCCCAAAATCTCAACAGCACTTAAACACAAGGCCCTTAAGATTCTCTTTGGATCGTTAAACGCTCGGATATCGAGAGCTAAAGCAAGTTAGCGCTGCACTAGAGAAGCTATATTTCTTCATATTTGTCGGACAATGCGAGTCAAAAGAGTAGGGTTTAAAAGAAGTGTAATAGATGGTAATGTTTGTCAGTAGTGAGTAGTGAAAGTGTGGTCAGCAGTACACTGGCCCACACAGGCACAGCAGCTAGTGAGAAATCGACTTTGGTTCAAGCTTTACATCATGGCTGCATTACATTGCGAGGGAAAAACAAAACAGACCATCCGGCTAAGATCTCCTTATTACGTTCTCACCCCTTTATAACGGATATTTTAGGCCCGCTACTGTCCTCCATGGTACAGCCTATACATTGGGCTGGAGTGAAATTTAGAGAAGGCCCTGATTTCAGATTATGGAGGACTGAATCTGGCACCTTACAACTACAAAGTGAAAATGTTCAAAAAGCCTGTTAGGTAAGAACACGCTTGCTTTACTTCCACATTTACAATTTTCAATTATCTGAGCAGAATAGGAAAACGACTCCCCCATTTGTCTCACTCAAAATCCTCAAAATCATTGACCAGCAGAAAGGACAATCCCAAACCTCAAACTGGTCCTCTGCTGTAGTATCACGTCCTGCTCTCGCCTCGGATCAATTTGGTTAGTTTCACTGACACTACAAAATTAAGGAGGGACAGCCATCTCAAACAAAAGGAAAAAATAAAAAAGAAGAACTATGTTTTCGTCTTTGGAAAAGATCAAAATATTGCATTATATTTCCTGTGGTCTACCGAGAGCCTTCGCTCATAAATATTTAGGCTTAAACTACGCTACAGTAGCAATATACAGCAACAGGTATAACAAAGATTTTTGGTATATCTTGAAATAGAGGCAATACAAAGACCTCCGAAATAAAGACCTCTTAAAGCGTGACAGAAGTTCTGCTAAAAACCGAGCAGACTGCAGTTCTCAAATCCAGTTTTTTGGTACAGATACTGTGCACAAGTAGAAAATCAAAGACCCTAAAAAACAAAAACAAACTTGAACATCATCCACCTCAACTTTATCTCGCTTGACCTACACCTTCACAATCAGGTGGTGATCCCGTAAGTACATCCCATGTTAGGAAGACCGTGAGGAGGTTTACCTTACGTGGTTACATAGTCCTGATGCTAACGTTGCGAGCTCTCAGTTACTGAAGCTTCGAAGTAGATGGTACTGCTCAGTTACTTTTGCCCACGCCGAACAGCTCCTCCTTGACGAATCACTTCATAATTCGTTAAAGCTTTTAGTATATTAAGTGAGCCCGTTACTGGGTGAGGATTCAGACCCAGACTAGTCTTCTGCTACAGAGTAAACTACGATATGGTATGAAAACAATATCTGAAAATGGTTCACTAGAAAGAAAGGCCAGTCGAACGATTCCTTAAAGCAATGAAACTGCATCACAGCCGCTTATTACTCCATTTAAAGCCTTGTAACCACAAGTTAGTAAGATACTGGACATAAAGCTAACCCATTGTTTGACAAAAATAAATCATGTGCATCTAAAAGGAAACGTTCCACAGGGACAGGAACGTCTGTAAAGCAGGACCTCCAGTGAAATCATAGACAGAACATTTTTCTACAGTGAGGAAGAGGAGGTTACGGTCAGCAGTAAGAAGGTATCATTCAACACAGAGTAAACAAAGTTTTTTGGTTAAAAGCATTTCAGAAATACCTCCGAAGAAGAGGTTTCATGTGAAAATGGGAGAAAAGAGCGAGTTCGCTGAAACGAATTTGTCTTTGCGTCGCACAGAGACTTGGCACAATGTCCAGGGAGGTTTCTGCTCTCCTGATGCAAGCTCTGCGGAGACGCCAACATTCGCTTACGGTTGATTTGGTTGAAGTCAACCCATCAATGAGGTCCAAACATCGCAGATTAAGGTGTAAAGTTAGAACATACAAACTTAAACATTAAAACAACATTAAATCCTATTTAAAAGGTTTGTTTTTGGTGGTAGCAAGAGATTAAAGAAAAACTTAGAAAGAGGAAAGGGGTCTAGGAGAGGAGAGGAGCGGGTAAAGCTTTCACTGGGCCTTAGAGGCCGTGGTGATGGTGGAGGAGGGCATAGTTGCTGTAGTGACAGCGCTCTGGTGGGCATCGGCGGTGATGTGCAGGTTGAGGGCTCCTGCGGCCCCCGCGGCCCCTCCCGCAGACACCAGGCTGACCGGGTTACTGGCGAGCAGCGACAAGTTCTGAGGGTTCAGAAAGAGCGGTGCCGTCACGAGGTTAGGGGTGCTGCCAGCGCTGGTGTTGGCAAACAGAAAGTTCCCGCTCCCGTCCAGAGATGTAATGGGCAGAGTGCCACTAGACGCCAGAGCTAGAGAGACAATGAACAACATTTTCACTCCAGGTGTTCAGAAAAACTGATCAAATTTTTAGAACAGGGATGCAGCAATATAGAAATTTTGACGGTTAAGATAAATCTTCTGACTGTTCTTCACATACCCAGCCCCTTGCTTGTTCATTTATGAAATATTTTAGCTAATTTATGCATTCAGATACCGACAAAGGTGTAGTACTACTAAGCCTTTTTATTATGTTACCAATTATATCGACCAAATTGGACCCCTTAGTTGTCTTTTTATATTAATTATTATTAAATAATACTGAATACACTATTATTATTATTATTATTATTATTACATAAAAAATCATTATTATCTATTAAAGAGTTGAAAAAAAGGTTGAGACAATATCACATTTAAACAGGGGCCTCTTGTAGGTGAATGAATTGTTGTAGGTGTTCTGTTTCTGATAATGTAAAACGTACAAACTCAAAAATCTTCTGTGGTTCTCAAATTACACAGTTTTATATTACACTGCATTATTATTTATAATATATATTGTTTTAATAATAATGTAATAAAGTACACTATTACTACTAATAGCAACAAATAATACATTTGAATACAAATTTGCTAAAAACGAATTACAGAAATTATTATTATTATTATTAATTAGTAGTAGTAATGTAACAAAGTACACTACTACTAGTACTAAAAAAATAATATCATGTAATATAAACTTCTGTAAACTGAATATTCAAATAATGCAGATAAAATAATGTTAATATTATAAATAAAAAAAATAACTATTATAAAAAATTGCAATGAAAGGTCCATTTTTGAACAAATAAGCCTTTCTATTATGTTACCAATTATATCGACCAAATCAGATTGATACTAATCATCAAAAAAAGAAAATATTATTATTATTAGTAGTAGTAGTATTAAGAACAATTTTATTTGTTTTCTTTTTATATTAATTATTATTATTATAAAAATAATATAAATAAGAATCATCATAACCTACCTAATAAAGTTTTTTTTTTAAATCCATAAAACCTAATGCACTCAGACGGTCAAATGAACTTAAATTTAAAAAGGTTTGCACTGTAAGCAAATATGTTGCTTACAATATTTTCATTGTATGCAAATACATCATTAATAATCTTGGAATTGTATGCAAAATATGTTGAATGCAGAAAGCTTTTGAGAGTGTAGAGTGACACAAGTGCCACTAAAACATCTGATTTACTGCCACATATTCATCTTGCTGGTGATGCCAAGATTAATAAGCACATGCAGAGCCATATTGTAAATACAAGTGTACTTGCCGCTCCACACACCTTGGATTGTGGCCAAGGTGCTGTTGCTCATCAGTGCTGGACTCAAAGCGCTTCCGAGACCACCGGGTGCAAAACTTAGAAGAGCCCCGCTGCACAGGAAACACCAGAGAAAAGTATTAAACACACAGATGTCCAATCACAAACTTGAGGTTGATGCTTTTTCAAAGAACTAAAATGACACTTACCCAGGAGTGAACTGTGAGGACGTCATGAGCCCAGGATTGAGGCCTGCGGCTGCAGCCATGGCAGCGATGCTGGCGCTGGTGGGCAGCTGGGCGGCTCCTTGCAGAGCGGCTGAGAGGCTGGGGGCTGCCACCATCACCTGCCCAGTGCCCAGAGTTGGCGCCAGGGAGGAAGGCGCCTGACTTACGGCCGTCACCGTCTCCTGAGCTAAAGTGTGCTCTGAGGAGGACGTCTGCGCTGCGGTGGGAGAAGGGCTGAGCGAAGGAGAGGACGCTGCGGTGGTGATCACAGGTGCAGTGGAGATGACTGATGCAGTGTTAGTGGTAGCCGAGCCAATAGTTGTGCCTGAAGGAAGAAAAGACTCTTTTAAAGATTGTGAGGTGAACAATAGGGATGTTTTTGGACGTTCTTAGGCTTTTCTTGCCTACCAGTGAAACCGACGCTGGAGACACTAGTGCTGGTGAGAGGCAAAACTGGGTTTACAGTCATCGTAGTCGGTGTGCTACTGGTCACAAGACTTGCTGTACTCGGTGCCTGTAACAGGGGAAAAAAGGAAGAGGTTTAGCACTATTTTAAGCAGTCAGATCTGCTGTGATAAATGAAGGGAGGCAGTTTGCATGTCGCGTACCAGAGGTGTGGTGGGAGAGAAGATTGCTTTGATAGGAGTGCTGATGGCGCTGCCACTGCTGGGTGGGTTGATCCTCTTCTCTTTCTGTCTGCGGTTACAGAACCATACTCGGATCACCTCTTTCTCCATGTTGAGCTGGTCCGCGATCATGGTGATCTCCTCAGAGGTAGGTTTTTGGTTCTGCTTGAAAAGGGCAAATGCACAAGAAACGCCCTTACGGCAAAAACAAATCACAAAGACCTACAAGGCTTCAGTCCATGGTCTGAAGAGGTAATAATTCAGCTGGAACCTTTTAAGTTGAGACCATATCAAATGTTTAAACAAGACTCTTTGAATGTATGGTTCCTTAAAGAAGGGGCTGAATGTTGTGGTTGTTCCGTTTCTGATCATGTAAGAAGGTAGAACATACAAACATTATATGTATTTCTCAATTTATAGATTTATATTACTGTATTATTATTTTATTATTGTTATTCATTAAAATGATAATAAATAATAATAAACAACAACAATATTATTATTATTAATAACAATAATAATAATAAAATAATAATAAGTAATATAAATCTGTGTAAACTGAATTAGAGGAAATTATTATTAATATTTTAATAACAGAAATAAAAATATGTTATTATAAATCAATAAATACAAATAATTGTATTATTAAAAACATTTTACCACTACCTCTACTGCTACTAATAATGTATTTATTAAAAAAATGAATTGCAGTTTAATATTAATAGTGTAAAGAATAAATGATTTTATTAATAAATTATTTTAAATAAGTGCCATTCTAATAATAAAATGCAATATATATAAATCGTGAATAAGTTACAGAAAATATTAATGAGC